>VWZP01004814.1:2549-7549 GCA_013396995.1 Dicaeum eximium | reverse complement strand
TCACTGCTCCTAGGTTTTTTTATTTTGGTTTTGCACACCCATGCTGATTAAAATACTGCAACTGTCTGAGCTCTGCCACAGTGGATTGCTCTTTTTCCTTCCCAGAAAGGTGCCTTTCTCAACAAATCACGTGGAATTTACGCACGCCTTCGGATAATCCCAGTGTAATTAATATAAAATTATATTCCTGAGGAAAAACGAACAAAACAGCAATCCACACTGAAGTTTGGCTTAAACCAACAGAGGACTGGCAGTCTCTGCAAATTATCCTGGTAAATTAGAAAGTATTCCATTGTACCTCCACAGCTCCCCGTTGGTGCAGTTCCTGTCGGGTTGTATATGGCTGAGAGCAAGATATCTATTTAGTCATGTTCACAAAGTGCTGCAGCCAAAAAGTGGCAAACTAAAAGGAAAAAATAAGAGGTGCTTCAAGAGATTTGCCCTGAAGTACTCCAGACCAGAAGCCCGTTGTGGTAGAAGATTTTCCAAGGGAAGAAATGGAAAATGGGGGCAAGAAAAGAGGAGAGAGCCAACAATGCCCTCAGGAGAGGATGCCCTAACTTTGGGTCTGCCAGCACTCACAAATAATAAAACAACTGCTGCCTGTCACAATGGTGAAGAAAATCCTGAAAACAGGGCCCAGTGCCATGATTTTTTACAAGAGCATCTTGTGCCAGGACAAGGGTGAATGGCTTCAGACTAAAATTGGGTTTAGATGGGACAGTAGGAAAAATTCCTTCCCTGGCAGGGTGGGCAGGCCCTGGCCCAGGGTGCCCAGAGCAGCTGTGGCTGCCCCTGGATCCCTGGCAGTGCCCAAGGCCAGGCTGGACACTGGGGCTGGAGCAGCCTGGGACAGTGGGAGGTGTCCCTGCCATGGCTGGGGTGGCACTGGGTGGGATTTAAGGTCCTTTCTAACCCCAACATTCCATGATTTTTGTCTGCCTGGGTTTGCCTAGGGTGACAGGCTGGGTGCTGACTCAAGGAATCACACCTTACATTTCTGAGTGGGACCTTCTTCTCTGCTCACCAAAGCACAGGAGAGAAGGAGGAAATCCCATCCTGTGGAAATCTAAAGCAAAATTTCCCAAAGCATAGAAATGGGGCAAACTACCCAGGAAAGAGGTGGAAGGTGCAACTTGGGGAGGTCAGGTCTTGATGCACAGGATGCTCCCAGAGTCAGAGACCAGTGCTGAGATGAAATCCCAGCAATATCTCCTTCTCTGCAGATGTTCCAAAGGGACCTGGACACCATCCTGAGTAATGTGCTCTGGGATGTCCCTCCTGGAGCAGGAGGTTGGACTGGGCAGCCTCCAATGGTCCCTTCCAGACTGATCCATCCTCTGGTCAATTCAGTGAAGATACTTCCCAAAATTATGAATATATGAACGCCAGGCATTCATCTCCTCAGGGATTCCACACTGGCACACAGGAAGGTGCTGCACCCACAGCTTCTGATGCACAATTTTTTTTTCCATCATTCCCACAAAGCTCAGGACAGCTGCACATTCCAGGTTTACCTCCAGCTGCTGCAGGACACTTGCTGTTCTGTGAGTCTCTCCAGCCCAGCTGAGCCCTCTTTCACTTGGATAATTAATTTGAAATTAAATATTAAATATTAATAAATATAGCTCAGGTAATAAATTGCATATACTAATTTAATTAAAAATGGATTATAGCATATTTTACAAATGGGACATTTTTGTAAGGAAATATAATGGACTTGTTATGTTTCTACTTTATCCTAAGAAGGAGCAAGCTTCTTGTGCATTTAGTCCTTATTGTGTCTCATTAAACTTTCAAAAACAGCTATTTTAATTGTCAAGTATTTGACAGACTGCTCAAAAAACCTGACACTTCAGTTTCAATTTTACAAAATGCATTTTTAATGAGGACTTTTGCATCCTACTTTATTATCTATAATCACTTTGAAGGGAATAAAAGAGGGAAGAGAAAGGGGGGAAAATCTCAATTATAACAAAACTTCCATACCTGGCCAAGGAATTTTTTTAAATGGAGGGGTTCATTTGAAGTATCTCGGGCAGGATCTGGGCTTTGCTGTGCCAGGCACTGAGTCTGATCAGCAAAAACCCACAGAAAAACACACAGCTTGTCCTCAAAAGTTGTGAGAGTTCAGCTGAGACAGTCTCACACAGTGGAGTTGGTGGGTTCTGATCCTGAAAAAGTTTGAGCAAATTTCCCAGCAGGACTGAGAGCTGTGGAATTTCCCTCTCAGGACACATTCCCAACCCAGCTGGGCACATTCCCTGCTCTGGGTGACCTTGTCTTGGCAGGGGTTTGGACTCGATCTCCAGAGGTCCCTTCCAGCTCTAACGATTCCTTGAGGGTCCTGGTGAACCAGAACCACCCTGTCCTCACCAGAAATCGTGTTTGGGACAGAATGGGAGCAAAAATATTGATTTCTACAACATCCCCTTCACATTGAGCCCCGTGGCAGAGTGATGCCACCTCCTCTCTACCCGCACCAGCGAGTTCCTGCTTCCTGAGCAGGAGAATGCTTTGCCTGTTAAATAAACAGTTTTATTCACTTTTCTCCAAGGAAATCTTTTTCCCAAACCAGTTGGGGCAGGGGCAGCTTGAATTTGCTTTCTAGAGGAAAACCCCTTTTAGAGTTTTCTTCCAAAATTGCCCTAATCCAGGACAAACGGGAAAAAAAAAAAATCCCAGGAGCACGGAGAGAGCTTTGGAGCCAGGTTTAGTCCAAGAAGGCAATTTCCCATGGAGGGCAAGTGGCAATTTCCCCTCCTTCTAGGGAAAACTGACCTCACTGCCTTCCTTAAGAGCACAACAACTACGTGCTTTACTTCCATACTTCTTTCTCATAAGGAAATATCTCCATGTGGGCAAAAGTCTCTTTTTCCCCCTCCAATTTATCCAACTGAATGGATTTGAACCAGGCTACGAGCCTGCAGAGCTGCAGAGACAACAAATTGGAGGGAAAAGGTTTGCACAACACACCACCGCCAAGGGAGATGCAATTGATTCACTAACAAGTTAAATGGATTTTATGTACCAATTTTCCACGTGTTAAATACCTGGCAACCCACGAGGACACTTCTCCTCCTTGAGGGAGGGAGAGTCACACCCTCAAGGAAGGCACGAACACGCCTACAAATATTTTATACAGTTTTAATGTGAAATACATGTTGTTCCAAGTTAACCACTGGCCACTAACGACAGCAGAGGACCTGCTGCCCTTCTTGGCAGTCTCTCTGATGGCCCGGCCTCGTCCCCTTGCTCCTGCTTTCCCTCCTCTCATCCCTCCTTCCTGCCTTCCCTGTGCCCTGCAGCACCGAGGTCTGTGCTCCTGACACGTGGCCGGTGGTTGAACTTTGGAGATCGAAAGCAGGTCAGAGATTTCTGCTTAAACTGAAAGTCCCCTAAAGATGTCACCTTGCACCAGTGACAAAAACCTCGCCTCACTACCCGGTGTCCAAATAATCCCGGTAAAATTCCAAGCTTTGTGAAGGCTTTGTTACAGAATCTCCTGTGCAGTTTGAAACCTGGAAAGTTTCCCCATCAGCTGCACTCTCCATGGGTTCAGGTTGCAGGGCTGAGGATTCCCTCTCTGCAAAGTCCTCAGCAGGAACCGAGTCAGCACCTGGCTGAAGTGTTTTACAGCCCATCTGCACCTAGAGGTGGTGCTCACAAGCAAATCCCAGAAATGAAAGGAGGGAGGGAGGGATTTATGACCGTGTCCTACAGCCGCTGGAAAGGTTAGGGATTGCATCTCATGCCCAGGTTTCCCTTCTGGAAGGATTCTAAGGGAAGCAGTTATGCCCGGAGCGCACAAACACCGCTGTAAGGCACAAAGGAAAATAAGTTTACTGTTAAATTCCCACTGATGTAATCACAGTCCAGTCCAGGCTGTGGTGGAAACAGTTTGTTCCCTTGTACAATCCACAGAAAGAAGGGAATGAGTGAGAAAGGACAGCACCTGTGTCCTGACCTTTGTCTCTCCCTCATCAGAAGATGCTTCTGTGAAGGATCACCACCAGGTCTCTTCTCCCCCATCCCACCACTACATTTACACCTTTACAGTCTCCTTCTATTTTTTTTTTTTTTTAAGTCTTATTGACAGACCTTTCTGACTGTACTGACATCATGTTTATCCTTTCCAGGAATTTCCAAATAAAACCAGAGGCAGAGATGCCCCTGTCAAACAGAGTGCAGACACCCCAGGAAGCCAAGAAGAGCAAACCCCCCAAACCTGTTCACACCACCTTCCTTTTCCTCAGCATCACCATCTCCCCTAGAGCCCTTCATACCTGCAAACATTTACACCTTGTAACCAAACCCCTCAAAACCCAATTCACCACTCTGTGTATTTGATTTTTACCTCTAACCATGTGTTTTGCTCGAGCCCTGGTCACATGCCAGCACCCATCTGTGTAAATACACAATTTTTCTAGCTGAATTGCACATCCACGGCCACGACTCAACCATAGAAAGATCATGTAAATAATGGAAGCTGACAGCATAAGTAATTTTTTTCATGTATCAGACGCCATGGTTGACTGCTGAACTGTGAGATCTGCTGTTTTTAGACTGTGCTAAGTTCTCCCCTTTCACCCCTGAAGATTCGAGACTAAAGGCTGGAGCTTGAATCACAGGCTTCAGATGTTTTTCTTATCACACAGCTCAGTCAACACTTGTTCACATCCTGTGACCTTTTCCTGCAGCGAGCTGCATCTTTCTTCTGCCTTTCAAGGCCACTTATCCAAACGGCCACTGGTGGAACTGGGCAAGCTGGGAGCGACCATCACGAGCCACGTGGCTCCTCCGTGTCCTAGTGGAAATTTAGTGGTTAAGAAGTCACTAAGCCCTGAAAGAAGGAGTGAAAGAGCTGTGGAGCTTTTAGTATTTCTGCTTCCTGACGTTGCCATTAAGTGAAGAAATCCATCTTGCAAACAGGAGAAATTAAAGACGGCGAGTCCAAACGCAGGGAGGAGCACCAGGCTTTGAAAAAAAAAAAAAAAAGT
>VWZP01004813.1:261-35902 GCA_013396995.1 Dicaeum eximium | reverse complement strand
CGTTTTTTATGTATTTTCTTATGCTATTTGTGTAATCACCCCCTACCACCCTAAACCTCTTGGTTGTACCCCAATCCATCCCTATGCCTGTTTCTATTTGGTTCATTCCTAGAGTGCCCCTTCCCCTGAGCCTTCTNTGTCCCTTCCCCTGAGCCTTCCCTATTAGGTCACATTCCTCCCTCCCCCCTTCAAGTCTCTTCCTCTGTCAGTCCCCGTATCCCCACCCGTACTCCCTGTCAGTTTATGTTAACCCTGCCTGTTGCTCCAGAATGTTCTATGTCTCTTACGTTCTTCCTTAGATTCGGTTGGATGTTAGATTAAGTTCTCCTCCCATTGTATTCTCATTGGTTCTGTCATTATGTATCCCCACCCTTCACTCCTCCCTAAGCTTGTTCTTATTGGTTGTTAATGTATCTATCTTTCGTTGCCACCCCTGTTTATAGGTTGCTGTCTTGTATGTTTTGTGCCTTTCCATCCCTGACCCTTCAGGGGGGAGAAATAAAAGCCTCTTGGAACATCACACAGGAAGGCCTCTCCCTGATCTCTCGCCTCTGCCCTCGCCCCAGTGTCTGCTGAGTGCCGAGCTCAGAAGCCGCGCCCTGGGCCTGACCGCTGCATCTCACCTGGCGCCTGCCTGGGACCGGCCCACACTCGCGGTGGTGCCGCTGCAGCGTGAGAGAGCCGGCCGGGCCGCCGTGAAGCGGCACTGCCGCACTCAGTGTTGTTCTTTTTCCATTAGACTTACTCTTGATCATGTGGTAAACGCTATAACTGACCTTCAGATCTGTCATGTGCCAATGACAGAAACCATGGAATATTTTTAAATGCACAAATCTTTTTCTTTTAAAAGTTGTCCACTGCTAACTGTTCAAAGAAAGAAAACAGATTTTAAAATATTTTTCTATATTGTCATACCAAATAAGAAGGGTAAAGCAAATACGTCTTCAATTTGAGCCATGTAGATTTTTTTCTGCATGCACTTCAAATGAAAATCCTTAAGATCTAAATCCAGGCATTAAGCAACCTGCCTGGCCTTTTTGCAAATCAGTTTGAAACAACACTAGGTGAAAAGCCATTTCAAAAGGAAAGTCCATTTCAAGATGAAAGTAAACAAGATTTTTTTTTACCCAAATTAAATCTTGAAAACACATCTGAGTGTTTGAAGAATGCTCTGAGTTTTCAGAGCAGTCATTCTTCCTGCAGTGGAAAATAACTGAGGGTAAGGCTGGATTAGTGTTTAGATGACAATAGATGCCTCAGTGCAATGACCTCACAGGAAGTTGTGGCTTAAAAGTACTGTAGGTTTTGTCTGTAAGGTTTTAGGCTTATCTAAGGCTTACTCCACTTTTTAGTATAACTTACTATAGGAGAAAGTTGGAAGAAAATTGGGCCCCTTGTCCAGAGCAGTACAAAGAGCATATTCTGAAGTATAATACGCTCCCACCCGTAACCATGGTCAGATAACACATGCTTGTTAAAAAGAGCTTGAAGCAAAGCCAAAAAGTGAATTTGCTGATAATAATATGTATGCAAAGATGTTAATAATTAGCTGAGAATGCAGATCATAACACACAGCATGATGTTTTTTCTGTACTCTCATACAATACAAAATGATTGTTTGAAGTTAATTTAATTCAACCCCTGGGACAAAAAAAACAGTCTTTTTTATACACTTTTTACTCTTTTGCTTCTTTCTGTTCTTTTTCATTTGCAAAAGCAATATGGTTTGGTTAAACTGAAGGGCTCAGTCAACAGGTATTTCCTGAAAATATTTTCCATAAAGAGTTGAATGTGGGTCTCCAGAATGAAAGCTGATACTTTCTTTTTCTAATTTTCCAGCCAAAGGTTTCTATGATCTTGATGCTTTAAATGAGGCTGCCTGGACCAGTGCCCAAGCCCAGCTAGTTCCATGTGATATTTGTGGGCGTGCTTTTCTTCCAGACAGACTGATCGTCCACCAGAGGTCCTGTAAACCGAAACCCGCAAAGTGAAGTGGATGTAACACTCACACACAAATGCATGTCTGCTCACACATAGACAGACAGACGCACAGACATTTATCCTAAGCTAAAGAAAGTGTGTGTGTGTGTGTGTGTGTGCGCGTGTGCACATGAATACACACACATGCACCCGTACCTCACAGACAAACCATGAGAGAAATAAAATTCTTCTGGAGAGACATGGTCACAAAAACTTTCTTGTGTAATGATATCATGTGCTCCAAAAGTCTCCACAGTAAAAATCAGCAGTTGCTACTAAAGTAAATTGAAATACAGAAAACTACTTCACTGAAGATTTTGCTTCTCCTCTTTCAAAGATTCTCTGGTTAGTGTAAGGACCTTTAGCTGAACCTGACTAACCAGGGAAACCAAGTAGCTCGTTTAGGTTTGTTCATTTTTATTTGGGTTTTCCAGGTTTTTTTTTTGTTTGGAGCACTCCAGTGTTCACATCCTTGTGTAACTGCATCTGACGAAGCCCTTGACTGCTACAAGTGAAACCTTCCCATGTAAAGTTGTGTGGTAGAAGCAGACCAGGCTGTTTTTAAAAAACACCCAGAAGTGCCCTCTTTTTGTTCAAGAATTATACTGACCTCGTGATTTATCCTCAACTCAGTAAATTGATCATGCCAAGAAATTTATAAGTCAGGGAAGCACATCTTGGTCATGAACTTTGCAAAAGAAAACATTTTAATGTCAAGACAAAACAAGCATGATGTGCCAGATGGCTGGCATAAAATACCATCCTGCCCTCTGTACCAAATGTGGCCATAACAGAGAGCCAGTGCTGGCTGGAAGGGGGGGTATTATACAAGAAAGCCATAGGGAAGGTGTTTGAAGGTGCTATTTTGAAAACGTTACGTTATGTAGAGGAATGAGTGCCAAAACACATTGGTATAGAAACAGGCTAAACACATGAAGGAAGTAATAGTCCCTTTTACAAGGTACAGCAGAGAGCAATTACTATTTTACTTACTCTGAAGCATTTTATTAAGTGGTGAGGTTATTCAAAAGGTATGACAAAACCCAGTACAAGTTGTGAACTAGCAATCCTGATAATTATGAAAGAAACTGTACCTCATGTATGGGCTTAAAGCCTAGAGTTGTCTGTTATGTATTATGTGATTGATGTGACTTTTCTCAGAGCATTCACACTTACTATTGTACTTGCAAATCAGAGGAAGTGAATGCTTTCGTACACAGTAAAATAAAATATGGGTACCAACAACTTTTCTTTTCCAAGCGATCAAGCTGTGTGATTTGTGGAGTAAGTGAAACAAGAAGTAATATCTTTGTTCTGTTATTAGAGAAACGCTCCTGGCTGCAGCCCTGGCGGGCTGTTAATTCAGACTGGAGAAGTACCAGCATTCTTTGGTGAAAATAATTTCCAAAACAATCAATGGTACCTCAGCAGCCCTTTCATCTTTGGAATGAGGATTGTATAGTCTGAAGATAGATATCTTCAGGAGTCAAAGGTTCAGTTTCTGTTCTACAGAACAAAGCTGTGTAAGCCCTGCAGATCTGTTCTTAGTGTCTCCAGCATAAGAAGAGGTGCTGTCGGAGCTGGACCAGTGCCACCCCTCCTTTGGCTGGGAGAAGGCATGTGGCCTGAGGACAGAAGAACAGGGGCGCTAGTTTGTGGTTGCTAGACTGGCTCCTACGAGCTGCTGGCTGGCAACATACACTGTGAGCCCCTGAGGCTGTTCTAAGCCACACCAAGTGCTGGCCCACTGACAAATGGTTTGGTAATTGGAGGATTATGGATGTCATACAATCTCACCTTTGCGTCCCCTCTTCCTCTTCTTGGAATACTCTCTTTTCTTAGACACGATAAGCATTTTTTGGCTACATCTGCCTCATTGGGTCATCAAGATTCACTACATCCACTTCAAGAGCAAAACCATATTTTAAAGAAATTCCTTCACAGGCCTTCACAGAATCTCTGTGGTCTTTGGCATTAAAAATTCCAATGCTCTCCCTCTTGGTGGGATTCACATATTGGAGTCCCTGTGTCATTCTGAAAGTTGGACGTGATGATTTTAAATCTGCCAGAGATTTCACCCAAACCACTTTTTCTATGTTTCATTGTCAGCTCTACACTTGTATATTTTTTGGTTTCTGGAATTTTCTCCCAAAAAGCAGTAATATCTGTCTCATGAGCTGAATGTTTATGAACAATAAAAAAGTACCAATATTAAGTGTACATTGTGTTTTACCCAGAAATACCATTGTAGGGGAACTCCTGAAGCCATAAGCCTAGAGTATGTTGTCCACATCATCTTTTAAAAAGGGAAATGAGGATCTGGCAAATTAAGAGCTGTCTCTGGTAGTCGGTGATTGCTGCTGAGTTCTGAATTTAATGTGGGATTTGAGAAATTGTGAGCCTTGCCACTCAGGGAGTCAAGTCAGCATTGGGCTGTGAGGGCTGATGGTGAAACCAGAGCATGCAGAAGCTCAGCTGGAGCCAACAGCCCTCAGAAAAATCTCAGAAGTTGTAGCATTCCCTTCCCTCCACAACTTCATGGGAACAATGATTTCCAAAATACATGAACATATAAAAATCACTGACATAGGAGTGCATATTGTTCCATTTCAGACTGTCACTCAGATCCCAAGGTTACTCTGTCACAAGTTTTTCTGCTGAGCTCACCAGTGCTGGTTTGTTTGCCAATGATGATGATGAGTTCAAAGCAAGCTTTGTTTAACTGGGAGAAGCACTAGGAGTGCCTTCATGGTTTGCTCTCAACAGAGTTAAAATGAGATCTTATGAGCATTTCTCATTATTGCTTGGCATGTGTAATTTTGACTTTTTTTGCAGGAGACGAAAAGGAAATGAGAAATTGAGCTACTTTACTTCCTTTATTTCCCTACTTTAGAGATTTGTCATTTAACCTTATCTCATCCATTGCTGGCTCAATGTTATTTCCAGCTGAATCCCATCCAATCTACTGCCACAGCACATTTAAAGAGCTGAAAAATATCTTCTGGTACTTCAGAACCAGTGACATTTCATCTAGTTTCCCACAGCTGTGCTGATAGCAGCTAAAATTCTTCCTGGACAAAATATACAGAAAGTCAGGACATTCATTGACAAGAAAAGTTCCATCACATTAAAAAAATGAGCGTGCACTTTCCAATCATAAGTAAAAGCCATGACTTAAGTTTTAGTTCAGCCATTTGAACCTACCAGTTTCAAATAAAAAAAATTAGGCATTTTATAAAAGTAAATTGGAAGATCATAGTCAAGCGAGAAGAGTTTAACTGTAGACTTGAAAAATTGGGCATTAATGAAAGAATCCATAACTACAGTCAAGTGTTATACGTAAAGTGTTATAATTTATTGAGTTGGGAATGTCACAGTTACCATACAAACTTCAAACGGTCCTGCATCTCTAAGGGCAGTAGTTAAAAATGCCTGATAGGCTTAAAAAGGCAGGTTCATGGACCCCTTTTCTTAAAGATTACTAGGACTGAATAGACCACAACTTGAGGAACAAAAACATTTATAAATGTAATGTCAGCTTCTAATTAAAGATAGTGAGCACTTACATGGATCTGTGAATTCTCTTTGCAGGTCACAGACCTAGAAGGCATAGAGTACCATGTAGAAATTACCTTTTCAGTGTTGCCTACTGACAATTTGAATGCTTCAGCTTTAGTCCAGGATGTGTAAACATGATTTTTGATCCTGTACTCACTGAAACAAATCCTGCAGTTATTGTACTGTATGTGTGCATATACTGTACTGTATGAGTACAGGATGATCAGATGCTGACACATGTATGTCTTAAATTAGATCGTGCACTTTCTTATGATGGCACACAAGCTTTCAAAGCCTATGTTTGCTTAACAATATAATTTCGTAGTTGAGAATTTTGGTTTTATGACCCAGTTCATGGAGCTGGTCCATGAAGAAGGAATTGTAGGTAGTCTTTTGTCTGAATTAGTATTTTCTTTGAGGGTCCTGGAATTAGTTTTGCTTCACTGTCAGTGGGGTAAGGCTTCTGAATTCTGTATTTCTGAACTGTGTCAACTACAGTGGGTACAAATGAGTTTGCTGTATCTGGAGACATGCCACCCCCAGCAACATGGTAGGATTGTGCAAAAGCAGGATTCAACAGGGGTGTGAAGTCCACCAAAAAACAAAACCTGCAAGCCTGGAAAACCCTTCAAGAAGTTGCCTGATGGACTCTCTAAATTCTTGCCTGATGTTACTGTTTGTTCCTTGGTCAATATCGTAACTGTAATCGTAACAACAATACACAGAGTATTGTTGACTCTGGAGCAGGCAAGAATTAAGTACTCCTCCTAAATATGTATTTTTTAAAAAAACTTGTGTCATTTTCAGTTGAAGAAAAGATTGTATAATCTTCATAGAGTTGAGAAGAAAGAGTTGACAACAGAGCAGGAAAATGTACCTGACAAGTAACACTCCAGGAGGCCAGACTGTTTAAATTCCCAAAAAACCCCCAAATACTAAGTGCCTGTCTGATAGCCTTTACATATCCAGATTAAAGAGACTTCTTTCCAGAAGAAAACAACTGAACAATTTCCAAGCGGTAATTTGTTGCTAGTCAAACGCAGAAGTAAGAAACCCAGAACTTTCAAACGGTTTACTGAGATTTTCAGTATATTGTCTATGGCAGGATTTTTACAAACAAGGTTTTTTTAAAGAAGTTATGCACAGGCATAGGTATAACATGAATAAATTTAGGCCAGTCTGTAGAACACTGGACTCCAAGATTCTTGCAGATAATCATGAAATATAATAACTGACATATATTTTTCAGGACAGAAAACAGTTCATAAACTCTAAGAAAAATATTGCAAGCAGCTAGTTGTAAAGGGCCAAAGGCCAATTACTAAAATCATCCCTTGATCTTGGAAAAGTTGCACTCAGTAATGTATCCCTAGGTTACGGTGAGAGAAGCCTCTTTCCCACAGGCCTTTGGGTTCATATGTTAATTCCCTCCAAGTTCTGTTGTCCTATTGGCCCATTGGCTCTGACCACCCCTGTTCAGCCCCCATTTCCATTTATGTATATCCTCTAGAATGTTCTCCCTCCCCTGAATCCCCATTGGTCCTGTTTTACTGCATTGGCTTGCCCTGTCCCTAACCCCTCCTTTGCACCATTTTGCCCTACTCCCATTGGGCCCTAACCCTCCAGACCCTGTATATAATCCTGGACCCTTAGCCCATCCTGGTTCTTGTCCCTGGACTAGATGCGAAGGTCTATCCTGTTCTTCAATCCACCAGCATTGGGATTTGTAAACAAGAACCTGTCCCAACACCATCCTTCGTCAACCTTCTGGTGGTTTTGCACTCCAGGCCCGAATTCATGGTCTGGTTGGGGACCTGTTTGTACCACAACTAGTGCTATCTCTGGGTTAGGTATTCAAGAATTCAAGTTAACAAATAAAAAGAAGAAAGATGCATATATTTTAGAAATGGTGCTATCCCTCCAAGAATGCGGGCCCACCCCCATGAAAGTTATAAATAACAAGGGTTATTAAGGTAAGAGTACTTTAATTGGGTTAGGATTTGTACCTGTATTTGGCAGCTGAATCAGACTGCCAAGTCAGATTGACTTGATAAGGAGGTATTTAGAGCAGCAGTGAGAGATCTCTGGTCAAAAAATTTTAAGACACAGTCTCAAAAGGAAGATAAGCTGCCAGTCTTGTCAGACAGAGGAGACTGATTTCAAAACAATTACATGCTTTGCCTTCCTTGCTTTCTCTGGCATGTTAAAGGGAAAAAGATTTACCTAGGTTAGCTCATTGGACTTGTAAATCTAAATAGTTAGGAAACTGGCTGTTTCAGCTTAGTTTCACACTTTATTGTTGTAATACATCCAATTCAAAACAAGTAATACTGCTGTCTATTTATACCAGGTTTAAAGGCTGGAAAGATGTAAAGTAAGGGCTCTACCAGATACAGCTTGTGATAAAAGCAGATTTCCAAGACTTCCTTCTCCAGTGTACTCCCTCTTTGTAACAAATGCTGGTTTGTTAGCCACCGTAGCTTTCCCTGTAGTTGTTTTCCTCCCTGTGTCCCCTGCTCTACCATTTAGGCTTATTTGATGCATTCAGACAGAGGTATCTTCTCTGAACACCTCTTGGAGAATAGTAAAACTTCTCAGTGTATTGCCATGAGGCTGCAAAGCGCGTGCAGCGTGGAAGGATCCAGAGTCAGAAACATGGATCTCACGCTACACTCCATGTTACAAAGCCGTGATCTGGATGCATTCAAATAATACACCAGAGCCACATGAAGGGTTTTTAATCCCTTAATATGAAATATTTACATTTTATCACTTGGAAGATAAGATGTAGAAGCAGTATGCATCTTGAAAAACACAGTTGTGGCTACAAGAATAAAGAGGCTCAGTCTGTTCAGCTTCTCAAAGACAAGACAGACAGGCTGTTTGATCTGCTATGCATGCCATATTTCAGCTCTAAATTTTCATAAACCAAGTACAAGGGTAGAAGTGAGCACACAGAATTCCACTTTTGCATACTTAACCTTGACATGCCCAGGATCCCAAGAATGTTTTGCAAACTTCATCTCATGTAGTTAAGATAGCAGACTAGATACCAGATTCCTCATTGATGTAGCACTAAAAATACCCAATACAACTTCCAGAATATCAGCTTTAGCGAAATTTAGACTTCTGAAAAGACAAGGGAGGTCACCCATGTCAGCTTGTCTTGGTTCTTTGAAAAAATTATATATAGATGTTATGAATGTCTTGAGGGTTTTTTGTTAGAACTAAGCAAAAAGTTCTGGGGTCTTATCAGATCTATAGTTTGATTTTTTCGTGTGATCCTCTCAAATACTAGTAGTCTGCTATTCTAAGGGAAAATTCTCCCGTATGGAGAAAGGGAGTTAGTAACCTAAGTCCCGAGGTCCTCAGTTAGTGACTCCAGACTAACTTCCTAGTCCAGGGGGCACAGTAAATGTCAGTGTGTTCCAGGCATACCAAGGACTTTCACAGCACTCCAGAACAGATCAAGGAGGACAACTCTGACCCTTAATAGCTGGCACTTCTTTACAACACAGCTCCAGCAATCCAGCCTGAAATAAATGGAAAGATAAACTCAGTTATTTGAAGTCAAAGTTTAATAAAACACAGCCTTTTTTCTGTTTTTGGCGGGGGGGTTTTGGTTTTTTTTCTTTTTTTCTTTTTTTCTGGTTCTTGAGAGTGTACTTAATCCAGTTTATATCCTCCATCTGTCTCTATTATCCACAATTTGAGTCTGCGTTTTTTTCATGCCCAAAACCTATTTACAACACCTCTCTTTGTAGATGATTGTTTTGCTTGTGACTTGGCTGGTTCACTTATGGGGTAGACTTTCGTATTTTCTTTTCAAATTTATTTTCATCATATATTTTCATTCATTTAAATAAAATAAGGTAATAAAATTCTGTACAGTAAAATTACACTGATACAGGTAATTAGTTTCAAACAGCCATATGAAGTAGGTATTTTTTATTAACCAAAAGCTGCAGTATCATCCTAGTAAAATGAACCAGCCCTTGTAGAACCATCTAGAGATATTTTTAATGGATAAAATCGACATGAAGGTATGACAAAACTTCACTCCTCTCATTAGTGAAAACGATTATGAAAACCCAGCTTAGCTGGCATTGGGAGTGCGGTCTCCAATGCAGGCAAGATGTTTGTCATGAATAAAGAAAAGAGCAGGAAAAGGATACCAGCTGTTGAGAGCAGAGTTACAGTACATACCCAGTGCTTTTCCACATTGTGGCAACACAGATGTTTCTGATCTGTTCCGCTTGGGTCAGTGAGGAAGTTTTTGCCTTTCTGAGAGGACGAGCTGCAGCTGAAGCTGTCCAAACACGCTGCCATGCTACAGCCTGCAGCACTGCATTCAAATGCCCAGCTCAGTTCAGCTCACCAAGTTCTGACCTTGAAAGCATTTTGACCATGATGATCCAAACAGGCGAACACACTCTATTTGCAGTCAGATTTTGCAGCATGCGTGGTGTCCCTTGCTCTGAGCTGCTCCTGGCTGAACTGCCTTAAAAAAAACCCCAGGTATTTCCACTCATGTTGTATTTCTCAGAGTGCATCACCTAAAGCCTAAGAGAAATAGAGTGTTAGAATCCTTTCATGAATGTCAAACATACATGTGAAACATGTTTTTCAATTACATGTTTTCCAAGAAAACCTTGATTAAACAGCTGTAAATCCTTTGACCTGGAAGTGGAAAGAATAAAGCAATTGTACAGATGAAAACTAAGCATTTTTAGGGTTGGGTCTTTTGCTAGTTTTAGGAAGTTGTTTGTCCCTATTCAATAACATAGTGGTCAAGGGACCAAAATCTGTTTAAGAGTAAAAGCAGCAGGCCAAACCACAACTTTAACTTTGATTTTGAATTTTTGAAAGTATTTTTCCCACCTCATTTTTTATTTCATCCAAAGAATTTTTAGATTCAAAAAAATTCACTAATGGTTTTTTTATTTCTTGTCTGTGACTCTCTCTGTTCATTCAACTTTAAATTATTGGCAGCCCCATATCTGCAAGAGGCACTCGAAAAACAGTGAGCTTGCTGAGCTGTTTTGTGTGCTCGTGAAGCAATGAAGCCCAGCAGGTGGCAATATAAGCACTTCTCCTAATTTGAAATCCTTGAACTCTTGTAATCCAATAGCACTTTGATTTAGTCTTTCATAGGTCTGACTTGCATGGAAAATAAGCCTCAACACTGAAGGTGATTCTGTTCATTAAAATAATACAATTTCACGTGTTAGAGTCTGGCATTCTTTCCATCTGTGGATCCTTCTTGTGTCTTTGGAATTTACCAAGTACTACTACATTCATCTGAGATGGAACAGTGTCTTGTAGCTACTGTGACCAGATTACATCTAGAAACACACCTCAGATATTTTCTTTATTTCTGTAAGTTGAAAGAATGAGCTCTGACCAGAAATTTCTCCTGAAGTGCTGTTCTAAGCAGGTTTTACATATGAGTCAACATGAAGTAAATATTCTCATATGGTTAAGGTTTCAAATGGTTTGCTCTATCTGCAATTAATCAGCTTCCTTCAAAAGTATGACCTCCCTCTGCAGTATGACTTCAGCGTCAGGTCTCCTGGTTGCTAACACTGATTTCCAACTCTTTTTGTACATAAATGTACTGTTTAAAGAGGAGTGAAAATACATGAGATTGAACTAGAATGTTTTACTTCTAAACAGACTCAAAGAGTTTATGGGAAAAGGCACGGGAAGGGCACAAAGGACATATTGAGAGAATATGTTTATAGCCATAAACTGCTCTCATAAGGTGTACTGGTTATCTGTATATGCTTAGAGAAATATATTGAGAAAGTGAGTTTGTAGTGGACATTCCGGGCTTCTGGGTACCGAAGTAACTGGAGATTCCCCCAGGGTGAAACTAAGAACCAAAAGTGCTGCAGAGCCACTAGGAACTCCACACAGGCTGCCAAGGCATCTGACAGCCTCTCAGAAGAGTAGTGCTTTGCACTAACACTGCACCTTCTCCGCAGGGCTCTCCAAGTACTTCAAAACCAGCCATTAGTCCAGGCTTACAGCCTTTGCCAGGCAAGGCTCATGACCCCCCACTCTGAAGCTGGTGAAACTGATTGCTGGAGTGCAGTGTTACAGCTCAGTCCTGTTTTTCTCTGCCCACTCTCACCTCCAAGAAATGGACCCTGACTCAGTGGTTTGCTAGGAACTTGAAGTTTGCTGGAAGCCTGATCTTCTGAACTGTAGCAGACAATGTATAAGTTAAAACTGGTATTTAATGTTGCAAACCAGCTCTGGAATAAGTCAGATGCAGATAGACCAAAATGACTATGTAAAATCTTTGGCATTTTCTGTAATGCTGCTGAGAAACAGGTCTTTGCCAATGCATTCCCAAACAGGGATTTTGGAGAACAGAACTTCTGCTTCTGCTCCTAGTAGTACTGTTGCTTGAGAAATCTGTTGAGCAACCTGCTCAATCCCAGGTCTTTTATTCCTTGGTAATATTTATCTAATACCTGCTACGTGAAGGATGCACACACCACAGACCAGCAATGTCTGAGGGAGAAGACAGTTCACTCCCAGAGGCCCCTGCTCAAGAAGGAATCCTTCAATAATTTCTCAAAGCACCATGTGCCAGGATCCTTATGCTGTATGAGAACGATTCAGAGGATGCTATAAACACACTCATTTGACATGCTTGCATAGTATTTTCTTAATGTTTAGGAACTTAGCTTTCTGGTATACTCTTTGCTCTGTTGGCTCTAATTATGCTTTTGGTTTTGTTTCCTGTTTTGCTCTTTTGTTTTCAAAAAATAACAAAATAAATAAATTTTAAAAAGGAAAAAAGAAGGATATAAACCCCACAAAATGTGTTCTCTCTCGCCCAGTCACAGTCCTAGTCACACATGGGGCTCAGAGGAGGTCATTGTCTGCCCTCTGACCAGGCTCTACCTGGAGAGGGCTCATGATTTTCAAGTTAAGATTTGTCCCCAGAAGCAACACCAGGAACCTTAGCAGGTTGCTTCTGCTGGCTGTGACAAGAACTGTCAGTGAGAGAGATGAAGACCATTTCCTTTCTGAGTCAGACTGTCTGACAGACTCTCATGAGAAGAGACCACAGTCTCAGCACTGTGTCACAGTGCTACTCGTGGTCTGTGACTCCCTAGCCTTGGGGCCCAGCCTTCAGACACAGAGCCATGTGGAAGAAAAGCGCCAGGACTGTGGCACACCATCACCATCTGGGTTTGATGAAAACAACTCAGAGACGAGGCCACCCATTAAGCACCCATTGGGCACCGGCACCAGCCTCTCCCCAGCTATTCAACATTCCATGGATCCTCAGCTTGCAGGCTGAGAGGATGCATCTTGGCTGACGTGCCTCGACCTGGGGAAAGAGAGGTGGGAGGTAGCTGGGAGAAGGAGCACATTTAGGAGTTGCTGGGTGGAACATGGGAACTGTCAGCAGCTTCCAGCCCTTTCCCACATCACTCCTCCCTGCTGTGTGCCACCCACAGGCTGCACAGAGGAGCTTATTGGCTTAGTGGCAGCTTCCCATGCCCAGAATTGCCACCACTGTGTCGCCACTTGGCTGCCCCATCGTTGAGTAATGCACATGATGACAGAAGTGATTTCCATTGCGTGCTGGTGTCCCTGACAGCCCTGCCAGGTGTCCACAGCCTGCTGCAGACCTGGCACACGTGGGAGACTCACAGTGACCAGTCAAAAAGGATTGGATGAACATCTCTAAGAGATTTGGATTTTGATTCCCAATTTTTGAAATATATTGAAGGGTTATAATGGTCCTGAGGTTACTTTTCCTAAGGGAAATACACATCCTGTGTACTGTCATCTTGACAGTACGCTCAAGTCTCTTGCTGCCCAAGCTACATTGGTTTAAAAACCTGGGTGTCCAAAACAAAAGATATACTAGTCATGAAGGTGAAAAGGTGAGCCTTTTGGAGTCTAGCATTTTATTTTCTTCAAGCCCCTCTGTTTAATCTCTTTTTTCCCCCTCTCCTCTATTTTCATTTATTGTCTATATATCTGACCATGTCTATATTATCCTGCTTTAAGTTTCAGCAGACAGACTTTAAAGGCTGCCAAATCTTGACGGGTAGAATTTCATTATGTATGTCTGTGTATGCCACAAGCTGAGAATTTTTCTGGATCAGAAACTTGGTAGAATTTAATATTTTGGAGAGAAAAAAAAGAGGAAAGAAACTGAAGCTTGAACTTTGGTCTTGTTTACATCAGACAGTGCAGTGAGATTGTTTTTGATTTCTGTGCATGGAATTGAGATCAGAGTTTGGCTGAAGCCATGTATTTTGTCAAAGGCAGAAGACCACAGTCACCTTTGGGATATTGATTAATTATAACCACCAGGCTGTCTTTCCGGTGCAGCTGGTGCATTGTTATGTCATGTGTTTATTCTCCCTAAGTATCTAACTTACTGGATCTGCAGGCTTCCCAAGCCTTATGAAGTGTTCTGTAATAAGGAAGAAATTAATGGTCCGAATGAGCAATGAGCCACAGAAGTCAAATCTACACTGGATCATTGTAGGAGCTGTGGCTGGGCTGGAAGGTATGGTTATGAGGTTTCAGCTCATCTAATTACTGTGGAGAAGAAGTGGACTGGGGGCAGATGTTTGGCATCTGCCAATGCCTGCAGGTGCTCAGCACCAACTTAGGCAGCACCCGGTGTGAGTACACACATGTGTAAAAAGAGATTGGACTATTCCCCACACATGCATGCAGGATGACAGGGAACAGCAGGAATAGCATTTACAGGATCCTCCTGACCTTGAATTCACCCCATCCTTTTTCAGTACATAAACTACTGTAAATATCTGGTGTGACATATTGCAGTTTGATGCAAGCCAGTACAGAAAAGCATTTAAAGAAGTACCTCCTCTTTTAGCAACTGGGTAGAACCAAAGATGACCCAATTTCCCCTGTTTCTTACATGCACCAGATATTTGCTTCTACAAGGTCTCAGTTACTACTAGAAACAGAGCACATTTTGTGCAGTCATGACAAAGAGAAAAGGCTTGCATTGTACAGAAGAGTACAGATTTTTATCCTGGTGATACAATTCACCTCAATACCTACAGGAAACCCCAAGCTGAGTATTATTTTAAAGGGTGGTGCAAAGCTACATTTAAAAGTAAAAGACAGCCTTTCTATTTCTGCCCCATTTCCTTACTGAAGAGAGAAATGGAAGATGGGGTTCCTGTGGTGTATTAGAACACAGGTGGGGCCTGTGAAGGTCCCCACAGATGCCACTTGCAAGAATACAGACACAGATTTATTAAAATGCTGAACATGTACAAAGAGAACTTGGTTGTGGAGAAGAACATGCTGGATCCAATTATCTACATTGAAGAAGTAACTGCTAGTTGGTCTGTTAGACATCCCTTCCTCTGCAGTATCTCAGGATGCCATGAGGAGCAGCTGCAGCACTTGGAGGCGGATGTGTTGACCACCTCCACTTCTGAGATCCATCCCAGTTTTCAACAGCAAGAATGGCCAGCCTCTGTCTCCATGCCAGTCTCTCTTGGGGGGATGATGTTTCCCTCGCTCACCAGGTGTCTGAAGAAATAAAACTCCCTCGATCTGCTGCATCAACCAGTAGCTCAGTTTCAGCTGGGTTTCTTTCCTCACCACACACCGCAGTCAGGCTCTGTCTCCCACAGTCACTCTCCACATGTTCTTCTGATGGCCCAGCACGGGAACAGAGCCTTTAGGTCAGGCTGAGAGGTGGAGACAAAAGGAAAGGATAAAAAATCTGTAAGTGATTCCAAAAAACGCATACTTTTTCTCCACAAGAATTAACTATACGTGACCTAATCAGTACAAAATACATTCGAGAACAGAACCTATCCTCTCATGTGGAGAGGAATACTTCTAACTCGACTCATCAGAATTCCTGAAGAAAGAACACAGCTACAAATATAACGGGCAATGTCAGGGTTTCACAAGTGATAACCAGTTAAATATTTCACAAAGGGTCAACTAAGAGGGAGGCAGGATATTAAGAATCTGAATTATGGGTTAGTTTTTGCCAAACACTTGTCTTTTATCTTTGTTCATATGACAAGCTCTGAATTCCTATTTCTGTATCAATAAATTGTTCTAGGAACAATAATAAAGAAGTGCAGGTACTGTGCATCGCTAATGTTAGTTATTATTTACAGCTGCCAAGTATATGAAAAAATTTACATTAAATACTTTGAAATCCATGAAAATATTCTGTTGCCTACTGCATGCCTGAAAAATATTTAAAATTTGCAGTTGTACAAATTTTTAAAAAATACTTATTTCTTAGTTACCAAAAACTGGTAAATATTTAAAGAGAAAATTACCCAACTTCCAGACTTCATTAGTTATACCTCTGCAAACAAGCCAGTATACGATAGTAGTGTGTTTGTGGAAAAAAATTAGGCAAAGAACAGGAAGAACCAAGGACTACTTCAGAAAGGATCTAAAGAGATGAATTATGTGTGGAAGGCTTTTTTTGCTTCAACATGTCCAAGGCTGTTTGTTGTATAATTAATTTACTAAATTTTCACGAAGTGTGAAATTTGTTCACATTTCTGGGTGCAACACAAACGCGTCTTTGTTTAAATGTTGATGTATAGCGATGCCCTGCCTGATGTCCACCGGCCCAGCCAGGAGCCCCGAGGCAGCGAGCCGTGAGTGGCCACACCCCTTCTTTCCCTCTCCGGGTTTCAGGGGTGGCGGTGCAGCCCGTGCCCCTCGCAGGGATGGATGGCTCTGCCGGGGAATTGCGCCGAAGAGCAGCAGGTATCATGAGAACAGAGAGAAGGATCACTCTGAGGTATAGACACAAGAATGTTCCTTTAGTCAGGAGGTCCACAAAGTGGCAGAGGAGTTCAGAATGCACAGGGTTATAAAGGGAGGTGGACACCAGGGGTGGAGACACAGATGGACCAATCAGGGGAGAGCTGGGGGGCGGAGACAGGGGAGGGAGCAAATAACATTCTTTCCAATAGGGGAGAAGGTGGGAGTGGATTAGGGCACAGAATCCAATGGGGTAGCTGGAATAACATAACTGACAGGGAAGGTTCTAGAACAGGGGCATGGGTTTAGGGAGCACTGACAACTTAGGAGGGCTGGGTTTAGGGGATTGACAGGGAAGGTTCTGGGGAAAAGGGCAGGGTTTACATGACTGACAGAGGAAAGGGAGGAGGATAAACAGCTTATATGGAGGGAACGCAGGGAGGGAGCAACTGAGGGTAAAACCACCTGGGAAACAGCACAGGGAGTATGGGGGAACAAACCACCTACAACACTTACGTTTAACAAACTATACAAAACTAGAAAAGGCACCACAACACTATAGTACCAAGAAACACCACAGGGATGGATTTTATCAAAGAATGGGCTGGGTGAAACTGGCAAGTTGAAAGGTATCAGTAGCCAAAAGACTGTCATTCCCTGGTGGTTTCATTTTTACCATACCATCGCCTTTTTGTTTTTGCTCTGTTGGAACACGAGCTCTGTGCTGTTGCTGGAAGGAGATACTCTGCTTTAAAAACTAGGACAAAATCTTGTGACAAGCAGCAAAAGGCTCTTTGCTGATGTCTGGAGCACTCCAGAGGGTCTGATCTCAGCTCTGTCACTAGTGTGCCATGCACAGCCAAGTAGGGCTTCAGATTCCAAGTGGGATACTGCTACTTAGCTTTCCCAGTGATGCTGTTTCTCTGTCTCAGGCATGCACTTCCATGAGGGGACTGCAGAAGTTCAGTTTACAGAGCTGCTGTTGTTAGTCACAAAGCATAACAAAACTCAAGACATCAAGACTGCTTTCTTGTGCCACTGAAATGACCTTTCCCTTTTTTTAGGGCCTTGGGTTTTATCTTTGTGTCTGCTGTGTAAATTTGGGTAAAGTCTTTGTAGCAAGAAGCCCCTAAAGCTAAAATCCCGNAAAAAAAAAAAAAGCCGTTGATTTTGGTGCACGCAGAAGATTCTGGGACATTTACCTGACATAGTTCTTTAAATGAGTTGAAGTATATTAATTGATTACCCTCTGAATGGTAGAATTTTCTGTCTTTTTATCAGGGAAGTAGCCATTATTTTCTTCTGTGGCAGGGAGTTGCAAAACAGTCTTGGTTTATTACACACAAAACAAAAGTTATGATGTGTTAGCAATGAATGCTTTAGTGAAGCAACTCTAGATTTTCAAAACAATACCCATAATATGTGTGGTTTTGAAAATTCTGCTTTTTCCTGTAGATCCAAATTTCTCACCATATCTTTTCAACCTGTCTTTTAAAAATTGCTGTAGTTCTCTTACCTCTGAAAGACAATTTATTTAGATTGATGGATGGCTTGCTGTATTTTTTTTAATCTAAGTGGATAAAAATAAGTGAATAATTAATTCCTTTGAGCCATGATTTCAAATTTTAACAGCATAAATTCACCTATATTTTTCAAATCGAATCAAATCAGATTTCATGCTTTTTTTCTTTACTAGAAAATGATGAGTTCCACTAATTATTCTCTGGCCTTTTATGCAAGAAGTTTTTCAGTGCCTTTGATCATTCTTTATTTCTTGTTCTTATTGCCTAATGTATTTAACGTACATTAGTTTTCTCTCCTTCATGGCAGAGTAATAAAATAACTGGTGATGCTGAACTGTTATAATCCCATAAGTGCTTTGTAGGAAATCACAAACAAAAGAGTCACTGCTGTGTGAAATAAATGTAAAATACTGGTCTGTATAAAAATTGTTTTGTAGCACAATGAGACACTACAAGAAGAACATTTTAAAAAGGCAAAACAAGAAAAGAGGTGATGAAAGATTATCTCATCATTCTCCTAATGAACCAGTGCCCTGCATAACTCATGCCAGCCTTTAAAATGGAGCTCTGATTTCATCCTTTTTATTGGGTTTCTTTTATATTCCTAATTTGCCAGTGCATATAGGAACTGGTTTCATTAAAGGTTTGGAAAAGAAAAGACTTTTTTCTTGTTTTCTTTTTGTGCTTATACAGTGTTTACACTGTCTTGGAATGTTTCTCCAAAGCATACTTGTTTCCAAAGGATAATGGCATTAGGCCCTTCCTTCAGTGAAGCAGGCAAACTAAACAACATCATTTTTCAAGGAAGCAGCATCAACAAAAATAAAAATACAAACGTTACGTGGAAAGGATCCGATTCCACTGTCCGGTCCTCCTGACTAAATTTTCCTTCTGATGTGAATGTACGCCCACTGAGACCTCAGCTCTGCAGTGCCAACCCACCAGCAAACATCACCACAGCAGAAGTCATAACACCCTTCTTTGTATGTGGTATTGTTGGCCTACATTAATGTGTCACATTTTAAACACTTAATTTACAGTGTGTGAATAAAAGGTTTTGTGATTGTGACTAATGCCTGCATGTTGAATACTTTCAATAGGAATGATATGGAAAATAATTCACAGAAATAAGGGTTTTTCCATCTGCATTTCAAAACCAGTTGCAATACTGCTGGATGAGAATTTATATTATTGCTGTGACCCCCATTTAAGCTATAAAACATATGCAGCTACCTTTATCCTAGCCACTGGCTGCTCCTTGAGTGGCAATGCCATTTTGTGTGAACAGAATCAGGCTTACTGTGTAAGACAATAAAACCTTTCCTGCAGCTTCTGTGTATCAGAGTACTGATTCTAAATACCTCTAAAGCTGCTGTAGATTATGACAGAAGCCCAAATTCTAGTAGCTCAAAATAATAGTCAGGACTTGATGTCATCACAGTCTGTATGAGCCTAAAATAAATACAATTAAAAAGAGGGCAAATATATACTGAGTTTTCTTGCAGTAAAACAAGCAAGCAAAAACACCTTCATACTTGGCATTTAGTATTTCAGAGCCTGTTTCGTGCTTAAAACCAAACCAAAGTGTGCCAAAACTCACACTTGTCAGAAACAACCTACTTTGATTTTGGAGTACTTTTCAAAAATAATAAAACAGGAAAAGATATGACAGGCTGGGCAGGCTGACAGCAATCCTTTTTCATGGCAATTCAGTTATGAGAAAACACACCAAGACTTGCCAGTTCCAGGTTCAGTCACATTGTCTGCCTTTGGGGATGTAAACAGTTCCCTTTAGTGTATTCCAGCCACCATGCAATCCAATACCTGGGAAGTCTGGAAACAGGCTTGTGAACTGTTTTGTTTTAGAACCTTCCACTTTGTGTAATGCACAGAATAGTTCTTGGAAGACACAAGTTTTTCCTCCCAAGAGAATGTCAAAGGCATTCATCAATGCGAAGAGCATCTGCGTCCTGCTTTGCAAAAAAAGCATTTCATGCAACATGAGTAATCTCTCTTATTAGCAGAGGAACTTTCTTGTTTGTCCAATCCTTTCCAGAGTGACCCGAATCTATTCTATTTGCAGCCTGAATAGTGTCAAGCAGAACTTGTCAATCATTTCAGGATGGGCTCTTTCATGTTTGATGGGAAAGGATGGTACTGCTCACTTAATGCTGCACAATTTAGATTGTGACACTGCAACCACTGATGAAACCTGCAAAATACGGCCTACTAGTCATTAACATCAGCAAAATTTGGCCTACTAGCCATTAACATGAGATAAAGTGGATGTTTAAAATGTGAAGGTCCACCCTGTCCTCATTAAGCTGGTGGGCCCAAGGAGCAGCTTCCATCCTTCCCTGCCTGCCAGCAACAGCTGCATCTGACAGAGCCAGAGAAGGCAGAACAAGTCTTCCTTGTACCTGGTTTTAGGAGGTAAGGGATCTCAGGGCAAAGGAGTGTCTCAGTGTACCAGCAGGAATTTGTTGCTGTTGTTGCATGCTTCCCACACCATCTGAAAAAAAAAAGGATAATTGATGTAGTTTTTCCTTAATTTTAAACACTGCACATACAGTAGAAAAAGACAACTCCTATTGTCCTTGTACAACTTCCAAAATCCAAAAGGATCAATTATATCCATAGGAAGCAAAGCCTCTGCCATTGAAACTTGCCTGCAGTTTCTTTGTATCTGATATATTTGGATCTGACACATCTGTGGAGCCATTAGCAGTGAGTGCCTTTTATGAGACATTGCCTCTGATATTTTTATCACACTCTCCAGACATTATATCATGAGAGCACTGTCAGCGTGGTGCTCTGATACAGTATGACACAGAGTTTTTCCATAATGTAGCTGAAACTGTCACAAGAAATAGCTTAGTATGGTGGTATGTGAGGGCATGCAGCTTGTGTGCTGGGGGAGTTGTTTAAGTAGTGAAAAGCATAATTTTGTAGTAAGAACCAAGGAACTTAATCTGCATTTCTTTTATTGTTGCCAATGGCAACTTCTTTTATCCAAACAGATTAAAATACGCTCTTAAGTGCCTGCAAAGCCCTGGAATGTGTGGTTTACAGCAGTATTAAGAACTGACCTATAATTACAAATAGACATGGCACTAGTAATTTATCTGGCAAGCTTCTGAAATGCTGACTGTTTCATTCCTTCTTATAGATTGAATTTAGGTTGTACAAAGCAGGCAAAGCAGGAGGCCATGGTTTCCCCCCACCTCCCCTTTCCCAGGAACTCAAACAAAGCATGTTATTTCTGGATGTAGTCTGCATCTGAATGTTTTCTTTCCTTCAGAATCCATGGCATCAAAGCATCCATGGCTTTGTGTAACCCAGGCTGAAGCTGGTCAGTTGTTCCTTAGATGATACTCTCAGTGACAGGGGTTGTCCACTTTATAACAATTGTCCACTTTATAACAATGGTCTCTGCAGATAAAGCAAGAGGTCAACAAGGAGACTTCACAGTGGTTGGGATTAGCTTATAGACACCACCTTGCTGTACAAACCCTACTGTAGAAAGCCTTGCCACCTTTGCAAGCCTCAGACAAGTCCAGACACTCATTGCTTTCCCTGTGCCAAGTGAAAACTCTTTGGCAGCGACTGGTCAGCAGAAAATGGAGGCCTTTGTCTTTACAGTTCATTTGATATACTTGTGTCACTCATGTAAGACTGAAATGTTCCCACCACCTATGACCAGAGGACTAGCCCTCAAAATATGGCTTAAAGAGTGAAACTCTGAATTCTGTCTTACGTAGATGAACTAGTGACTGATTCTGTGGGTATCGTTCTAAGTCAGCTCTTCCATTTCTTAAAAGAAAACAGATCTTTGGTAGTATATGAAACATTAAGAGGTGAAATCCACTTTATTTTCATCTGTATGTTGACCTACATACTTCAGCAAGGACATATTCCAAACTGGAATATCTGAAATTAAGTATTACAGCAATAGAAGAAAACTAAGCTAACAGTGCAGCCCTGTGTCAAGAAAGCATAATTTGAGAATTTCAGGTTTAAGAGTTAAATTAGAATTCTTAATGTCAGTCCTAAATAATGAAGGAGATTATTTCAGGATCGACGTTTTGGAAAGAGTCAGTAATAGCTGGATGAGTTGCTTGCTTTTATCCTTTTCTGCCACTTCCTTCTTCATGGTCCTTGTAATTCATGAAATTACATTAGCTGAAACTCTGACTCCTTCAAAACAATTTCGCTTTTAACATTAAAAAATTACCTTTAATGAATATTATGACAGGAAACATGGTAGTTAAACTGCATGATATGTTTTAAATGGTGTTCACTGTAAGGTAAGTGTTGTGATGCTGCAGGCTAAAGAAGAATCTTCTAATGGAAGATGTTCCTAACTCTTGGTGGAGAGAAAGCTGGAAGTGTGTCTTGCCACACAAGTGCAAGCCCCACTGCTTGTGCCCCAGCAGGCAGATGGTGACAGGCCTGTTCCCATCTGGAAGTGACTTCAGTAGTGATAGTCAAGTGCTGTAATTCAGTAGGGCCTGCTGAGAGCTTTGCTGAAGGGCAAACGTGCTACATCAACGCCAAGGCATTGCAGCTTCAGCCAGCCAGCAGCAGCCTCTCACACAGGCATGCCCTGAGCCAGAAACTGAGCTCTAATTCCGTCATTCTTTTGATACATTTAAGAAACTGCAACTAATTCCATCACAGATTTTCCCATGGTTTTTAATGGGAAATTAACAGCAACAGAAAAGAGTTTAATTTTATGATTATTTGTTTACAAATAAGGAAGGGAGAGTGTCCAGCAGCAGTTTTCTTTACAAAGAACACTGGTTGTTGAAGACTCCTAGAAGACAAAATATTTTGGTTTTGATATATGGAAGAGCTTTACTTGTTCCAGTTACAGGCATTAAGCAAAGCCAGGTGACAGAAAAAAGAGAATAAATCTCCATGGCTCAGTTAAGACTTATTCCCCATGTCAAAGGGTAGCACACAAACAGCAATATGGATATTTTTATCTCCCTACTGCCTAGCCTTTGTTTGAGTTCTTCTATAATGCATTTCTAATTTGGTATCTTTTCCTTCATTTTGCTGCCCATTTTGCCTGTGGCCTGCTTACTTTGGCTGGTTACCCCTTCAGTCTCTACCATCCTGTGCACAGAGATGTCTTCTCTAGTCTAAAATATTCTAGTTGTTACAGCTTTCTCCATGGATTTCTCACTTTGAATCAAATTTCGCCAAGAACATAGTGAAGATACGAGTGCCTTTTTTCAGCTCATCATAGAGTACAGGTGCTTGCATTTGCTCTTCTTATGTAAAAGCAGAAATCATTGCAGTAAAAAGAAGATTGGTCTGATGTATTGTCCTTTATTTACCACAAAAATTCCCTTTTTCAAGCAAATGAATGTACTTGCATGTTCCAACATGAGCCGAGAGATCTAACTCCTGCCCTACTTTTTAGACTCTTAATCTCCTTGACTGAAAATCTTACATGATAAACTTTTCATGAATTAGACTTCAAGGATTATAACTGAGAAAAACACTGACTTATAAAGGTGTTCTTTCATGCGTAAGGAGAAAGGTTTATCCGGCTTAATCCTCTCTTTGCACAGCTTATACTTTTACCATGGCATGGGTCCCTAATACTTCTGTAGCTAAAAATCAGTCAGTATTCCTCCAAGACTCATCTCATTGAACAGCACCCACCTATTCTTTTATGCCTCTTAAATTTCACAAGGATATGTGTGTTAAATAATTTGCCTTGACTGAACAAGGCCCATAGGTATTTATACCTTTGGCTGTGTGAGATTGTACACTGCTTTATGTAGATTGAAAATATGCCATAACATCAAAAACATGAAAAAAATAAGACGAAAACCAAACCAACCAAAAAGCCACCACAAAAAAAAAAAAACCCCAAACAAAAAACCAAAAAACCCAGTGGTGATGAATTTATTCCTCGGTTTTTAAAAATGACACATTGGTGAAATAAATAAGTGTGTACTCCTATCAACTATCTGTATTTTTTTGTATTTTCACGTAGTTTCCTCCATAAATCTAAAAGACAGTAAATTAGCCTAGGCTTATTCCACTCTGAAATAAAGCATTGTTTTTAAGACTATCTGGATAGCAGAACTGAGAGGCCTGATTCTACAGGTGTAACCTGAAATCTAATCCCATTACTACAAACCTGAATGTATCTTACTTTAAACAGTGGCAACAGCTTAATTTCAGATGTATAGAACTATATAAATAAAACTTCTTTTATTATTAAAGCAGGTTTTGCATTCTCTGAATCCCTCAAAAAGAGCAGAACTTTGTGGGTCTGTTTCACAGGGTATGCAAAAAAGGAGGCACAGGTTAAGGGCCAAATGAGTTGCCTTTTGCAATATAGAAACTTGACATCTTTCAAAATCCTGACCCCAGTTGAAAAAAACTCTGTGCAGGATCTTTCAACACTTCAACAAATTACTTTTGAATCCTGTACATCTTCTTAAAATAGGTTATATGAGAGAGAGAAGCAAGCTGAAAAGGATTGTTTTAACTTATTTCAGCCACTTCTCTTAATCGTGGGTTTACTGACAATGTGTTTACTCTGAAGAGCAATGTCAAAACAACAAAACAAAACAAGAATTAGCAACATAAAGTTATTAGTAGGTTGTTCTTGAGACATTGAATTGGTACTATCCATTGTAGAAGTTGGGGCTGTTACTCTATGTTTCACCCTTTTAAAAAAGAATCATTATTCCATTATCTTAAAGCACAAAAATATTCCAACAGGGTAAAGTAAAATTATCCAACTGGTAGATGGCAGATGAAGAGAACTCAAAGAAGATATCTATTATTTCTGTGTAACATTTTCCTTGAAATCTTAAAAATAGTGAGGTCTCTGTAGCCAACCATAACTTTGAGAATAAATCTTTCTCCACTTAGCTAGTGGGATAGTCTTTCAGTGTATCATGATCTTCACAATATTGGTAATACTTTCCATATTTCTGACTACTTATGCTGGAAATCTAGTTTGACTCTAACTCTGATATACAGTACTTTCTAATGAACATGAATATCTAAGCACATGATGAATTTGTCGTCTGTTGTTGACGAAGTAGTTGATGGAATAATTGCAGTAGGTTAGAAGTTAAATTAATTCTTCTGCAGGATGCTCACCAAAAATTCCATGCTTCCCTAGCACATTTAGCCTAAGCCATTCTGCAATCAAAATGAAGTAGAAACTCAGCTCTAAATGGCTTTTCTGCGTTGTAATTTCTTGACATAGTGTTGTGATTTTGACCATGAGGGAAAATGCAGGATAAATATGGAGTGAAAGTGTAGAAAGGCAGGATTCCATAAATTATACACCACAATAGAAGGACCTAAAGTAGGAGAAGAAGATACAAGATGAGTGATAAATAGATCCCGTCTATTAGGGAAATTATCAGGGCAGTCAGGTGTGGGAAATAAATTTTTGTTTCATTTCAACAGCAAAATCTGCATAGTTATGTTGGGTCAGATAAGGTTATTCTGCTCATTATCTTTTTTCTGATAATACTCTTACTGAGTTTGGTGGGGTTTTTTGGGTTGTTTGGGTTTTTTTTTTCAATTATTTATTCCATACAGGAGAATGACATAAACTATATAAAAAAAAGAAGAAGCAAATAATGCAAACATAAGGGATATGTCAAGTCAAGGATATTAAATCTAAAATAGCAGCTGGCTGACACAATGTTCGGCAAGGAGAAGAACAATGCCAGAGATAGGCATCACAGTGCTGGGTCAAGATTACTTCATATTCAACTGCATGAAATGTTTTACCATTTCCTTTAAGTCAGTAAGGCATTGAAAAATCATCCAGCAATGCAGGGACATCTGCTGTTTCTATTCAATGTCATGGCAGACAATTGAGAACAATCTGACTCTGGCAACAGTTTTGGATTTTCATATAGAGAATCAACCAAAGAAACATGTGCAAGGATTCTTCTACCTTATAAATGTCAGTTTGTTGCCTGCACGGATACCGATCCCAGTTATTGCCAACAAAAGGACAATACTCCATGTCCTGTGGGACATCAGGGACAGCATGGCCAGCCAGGCAAGGGAGGGGATTGTCCTGATCTGCTCTGACCTGGGGCAGCCTCACCTCGAGGGCTGGGGGCAGCTTTGGGTGCCACAACACAAAGAAGACATTGAGCTGTGAGAGTGTCCAAAGGAGGCCATGAGGAAGGTGAAGGGTTTGGAAGGGAAGCCGTGTGAGGAGTGGCTGAGGTCACTTGGTCTGTTCAGCCTGGAGAAGAGGAGACTGAGGGGAGACCTCACTGCAGTTACAGCTTCCTTGTGAGAGGAAGAGGAGGGGCAGGCACTGAGCTCTGCTCTGTGGTGACAGTGACAGGTCTCGGGAGAATAGCATGAAACTCTGCCAGGGGAGGTTTAGGTTGGATATCAGGAAAATGTTCTTCACCCAGAGGGTGGCTCGGCACTGGAACAGGCTCCCCAGGAAAATGGTCACAGCACCAGCCTGACAGAGCTCAAAAGGTGTTTGGACAATGCTCTCAGGCACATGGGGTGATTTTGGGGGTTACCCTGTACAGGCCTCGCAGCTGGACTTGAAGATCCTTATGGATTCCTTTCAACTCATGATATTCTATAATTCTCTGAGTACATTTTATAATTACTCCATATGACCTGAAATTCCTTGAAGGAATTTCTGTTGCAGTTAACACTGCTCTGACCTACTTTCTCTCTGAATCTGCTGACTGTGTTCCCAACCTTCTTGCATGCCGCAATCAAATTCTCACTCAGACTCACACTGGACCCAGTAAAATCTTTTTCTTAAATGTTTTCTATTTTTCTAATTGAGCCTCCACTTTCCTGATTTCAGAAATCCTTCCACTTGCTTGTTTTAACCTGAGCTTGGAAAAAATTTGTGAAGTCAGTCTGTAATCTTGACAGGTGCTGAGACTGCAAGTTCTACAGCTTTTCTTAAATTGTATGGCTTCAAATGGAGATGCAGGATTTTGGCACAAATCAGTGTCAGGTCACAATTACTCTTGTTTCCTCTATTTTATCCTTGAAGTTCACAAATCCTTTTTGCCTAAGTCACGGTTACCTCCATGATCTCCAGTGCTCAAACTTCCACTTACATTTTATTTTTGCTGGTATCATCCTTAAGTGAAAGAACTAACCTCAGACCCTTAGGTAAAGTTCTAAACTTTGCCTTATCATGCTTCACTATTTAAAATAGACATCCAAAAAGCAATAGCTGGCAAAAAAAGCACTTTGGGATTTTTGTCTGGCCAGGAGACAGCTTGTTTTGGCTACTGGAGGCCTTCAGGCTTTGTAACTGCAATGTACCATACCCAGCCCAGGGTAGTCTCCCAGACACTGAGGGATGTGATAGCCTATTGCTGGACAAATTCTGATAGTACAGGTAGAGCATCTGACTGAGTAGGTTTCTGGGTTGAACTCTGATTTTTGGCACAGATTGTCTGAGATGTTCAGTTTGTGCTTGTCAATCACAAAATGGGGTGTGGGGGAAGGAGGGCTGAATAGCTTGGTCCTCATGTTGATCCAGGGCCAGCTTCCAAAACATTTCACATGACTAAAAGGCATTTCTAAACTATACCAGCTGATAGCAGCTCTGGAGGAAACATCTGCCAGGCTGGCATATCCCAGCCAGTGCAATCATGCCAGCTTCTAGTTCTTGGACTGGGAGGACAAATTGTATGTAAGGATCCACCTAGATGCTAATATAAGGCTTCCTTGGAAATTAGGAAATTCTGTTCTGGTAGATGATGAGTTTCAAACCCCTTGGTGATTCTCTCATATTGCTAAGAGTGTAGAAAAAGAAGGTTATGTAATTTCACACCTTCATTTTCCAAGCTCTCAAGAGGCTAAGTATTCTGGATTTTTTCTCATTATGCAGGCACACCACAATTACAACCAGTATCTAGAACAATGGAATTGTCACAAAATGCAGAGGCTGGTACTTGCATGGTGGCCCATGAGCGAGGGACATGCTGCCAAGATAAAATAAATCTGTTTTTCTTCTGGAGAAAAAATTGGAACCTGTTTCTTTGCCATTTCAAATAACAATAATATACCAAGGGAAAAGACACAAAAGAAAGAGGAGGAGAAACAAAAACAGCTGGAGAAAAGAGGAAAATAACACTAGTATATTACCACAATACTAGTAGGACAAATACAAAGAAAATAGGAATACCATGAAAGATGTGTTATCGTTGGCTACTATTATCCTCCTTATGACATATTGGAAGGAAGAAAATAAAAGATCAGAGTTGGAATCTTCATGGGTATAAATCAACATCATTCTTCTTTGATTGGAAAAGCTGTGACAATTTAGAACAGCTGTAATTTGGCCCATATTGTTTTTAGAGTTTTTTTCTGGTCTTATTTTTGTAAATCACAGCAATGAGCACGGGACAGAGGATGGATTGACAATACGAACTGTGAGTCCCACAGGACATGACTGCTGTTTTGAGTATTCAAAGCCTTTTGAATGCTTAATACAATGTTATTTGAATAACTAACATTTTCTTTGGCAGAAGCCCTATTTGGTATAAGAACAACTAAATGATGACTTCAAATGATAATTACCAAATTGTGTTATTGCTGGTTCATAGTTGCACGTGTGAGTGTTGGGAGAGGGAAAAGTTGATTCTGTGTTATTGGCCATGTGGGGAAAACTGGTGTTCCAGGTTCAGAGGGTATGCTGAGTTCAGAGGGATTTTGTTTGGACTTCACTTCAGCCTGTGCTTTGAAAATATGCCCTCTCCTCACGAAGAACAATATGTTGTTTCTTAATTAGGTTTTGGTCTATTTTACCCACAATCCTTATCTTCTCGTCAAGGGTATTTACAAAGAGTACTACAGTCTAATATGCCTTTATAATTGTGATTCTTTTATGAATTATTTATTGCAGGCAAATACTGCTTAGTAGCAACGGCAGAGTAGTACAGAAGAGAAAACACAAATTGTTTCTTCTTTAGTTCCCAATACTTTAAACAGGTATCTGTTAGATATCAAAGATGGCAAAGAGATAGGTAATTACAGCAGTGGAATAGAACACAGGAGAGCCAAAGGAAAATGCTGTCTGAAATAAGCTTGTTGGTAACTGCCTCTATACAAGGTAAGAAAAGCGGGATTCCCTGTGGCTCTGCCCTCTGCTCTGCTCTGGTGAGACCTCCTGGCATGCTGCATCCAGCTCTGGGGTCCCAGCACATCAACCTGTTGGAGAGAGGCCAGTGCAAGGCCACCAGGTTGATGAGAGGGATGCAGCACCTCTCCCACATGGAAAGGCTGAGAGAATTGTGTTTGTTCAGCCTGAAGCACAGAAGGCTGCAGGGTGACCTGACTGCAGGCTGCCCTTACCCGGAGAGAGCCTAATGGAGGGGAATGTTTTCCAAGAGCATGTATTGACAGGAAGAGGGGGAATGGTTTCAGATCGAAAGAGAGCAGGTTTAGTTTAGGTGTTAGGAAGAAACTCTGCTGTGAGAGTGGTGAGGCACTGGAACAGGTTGCTTAAAGCAGCTGTGGATGCCCTGTCCCTGGAAATGCTCAAGACTGGGCTGTATGGCTCTGAGCAATGTGGTTTAGTGGGAGACCACTGCCCATGGCAGAAACTAAAGGATCTTTGAGGTCCCTTCAAACCCAGTCCATTCTATGATTCTGTGATTGTACAGAAATCAGCCTGAAACGTCATTTCTTAATCTTAAAGCAGTCAGGTTAAGTCAGCTTGAAGATTCACAAGACATTTCCCCTTTTCCAGTAGAAATGTATAGTAATATGTAAAAATCTTTAAATGTTAATTATGGTAAAGGAAAGCAGAATTCTCCCTTGTTTTCCTTTGTTCACAGAACTATTTCCAATCTTACAGATGGAAGCTCAGGCAGGCAGGTGGTTTTAGTAAGCTCTGGTAAACACAGATCTGTCAAATAAGAAGTCACGTGAATGGGAGTTTTTATTCCTTATGTGAACATTAATGTTCAGAAGCATCTTGTCAGCAACTGAGAAGGTGGAAACTCTCAATAGCTGATCACAGCAATGATCAGATGCCACAGGTGAACTGGCCTTCTTCCAAGACAAAGCAGCACCTTTAGTAAAGCTGGCTGTAGCCTTGTGTTGACATTCACACAGAAAATGCCTGTATTTGACCTCCTGTGTAAATGCCACATTTTTTTGTTGTCATCTCTCTCCATATATTGAAACTCTGTTACTATTTTTACCCAAAATAGTGCCTTTGATAATGACGAAAGTCTTCTGAGGTTAAGAAGGCATCACAATGAGAGTGGTCTGTAATGGGAGTAGAGTGGGCACTGTTTGCACCTTTACTTTTATAGGAACCAAAGCAGACCACTACATATTCTCATTTGCTGAGCTAACCCAGCAAATGAACCCTCTCTTCTAAGTGAGCTAAGAGGGATAAAGAACTGATGTTTACTTTCCAGGGCATGGTTTCAGGGCTAGTTTTAGCTGTCATGGTGTCGAGTTCTTTTCATACAGGTTGATCTGCAGATAGATGTGTGTGTCTGTGTGCAACTGCATGCCCACCTGTGTTGCCTGAGATTCAGTAAGGCAAGAAAACAGGGAGCAGCCACCTCTCCAACTGCTCAGAAACACTTTGTTTGCTCTGTGTCCCTGAGTTCCCTCCACAGAGAGTTATTGTAGAACTCTTCAATTCAGCAGAGAAGTAACAGGCCCACAGGCCCCAATACACTGGTCCAACCCCCAAAGTTGAAGCTTGTCTGCCCTAACGTTTTAATGGGAATTTGCCTTCCTTTTAGGCCTTTATTACAGTCAGCTGGTTTACAGAGTGTTTTCTCTAGAGGGTTTTTAAAAATCATTATTTTAGCAATTACTTAAAGACTGTTTGAAATCTCCTGCTTTGATCTAATTCAGGAAACAGAGTCTTCTGCCAAGGGATTGACAGTAAGCATGGATTTAAACTTTCCCAAAATAATGTTATTAATTGGGGCATCTTCAAAACAGTCAAATCAGTAGTGGTGTACTGGTTAAAGCTATAAAGTTTTTTATGAATTCACAGGGTTGCTGTGGCCGGAATTCACTTCTGGCTCTTACAATAAGTTTATGGCAGTACAGATTTTGCTTGAGGCTCAAGTGAAACATAATATTTGGTCTTAATCCAAGTTAATGTGTTCCCCAGTCAGAATTTCCTCTAATGACTCATTCATACCCCTAATGAATTGAAAAGGATATGTGTAAATTGACATTGAACCTAAACTCCAAGGCTTTTGACTTTTTATCTTATCTCTGGATTGGCACCATACAACATCTTTATATTCTAATCACATTAAAAAAACAACTCTTTTTCCTTGTTTTTCTTGCCTAATGAGGTCACATCAGAGAATGTGTGTCATATGTACAGGATGGGAGAGAACCAGAGTGTAATTCTGGACAGCCAACCACGTGTATTCCCAGTATAAAACAGTAGCCAAGTAATCCCACAAAGCTCTAATGCTGTAAGATAATGCAAAAACCGGTCGGGTCCAGCTGCTTTGTGGGATCTGCTTCTGTGCATGCTCTCATCCTCTGAAGAGTGCAAATTCACTCACCCCTTCAACAGGAGCATTCCCCTAGCAAGTGATCTGGCTTCAGCATGGCAGGGAGAAGGAGCTACACCAGGACAGTCATGGAGCAGACATGTAATCCATCGCTTCAAATTCTGTCTCCCCTTGTGGCAGCTTGCTGATGTGGCCATATTCAAAGCTGGTCTTGCTACATAAAGCAGAGGAATAATGGATAGGAAAAAAAAAAAAAAGAGAAAGATTTATTATGAGCTGTAACTTGTTGTGAGGATCACCCTTAGAAGCTTTACAGTTTGCCAAAATTAATTTTCAGAATGAAAATTTATGATGTCAGATATTCACAAGTTCAAAGTTGTGGGCTTGTATTACTGTCAAAATATCAGGGAAGATTTAAGGAATTCTTTATAATCTATCCAAAAAACTTTTGGAAGGGGGCTTGAAAACATACTGTAAATACTTAGATGGTAAGAAAACCTGTGAGAATGAACAGCTTCCTATTTACATTGGGCAAAGTCAGAATCTCAAAACACAAACAAGCTGAATGAGAAGGTGGACAAAGCACACATAATTTAACAGTGAAGCTAATGATCTATTACAACAACATTGTTAGGAGTGTAGTAATCAAGATTAGATCACTTTCTAAAAAACATTCTCTAGTTCAACCAGGAATTGTGGGGCTTTATGCCAGGAATCAGAGTAGCTGATTATGGTAATTGTCCCTGACCTTTTGATGCAGTAATGCCATGTACTAGCTTTCCAACCATACACACTATGTTCAGTTCTTATGCACAGCTGTGCCAAATGTGTGAGCAGGACTTTGGATGTCACATTGTGAAATTCTCTGTGTGATTTATCCAGAAGAATAGATCAAATAAATAAGCATTTAATAAAGCCCAGGCTTGAGTCTCCTCTCCACCCACAATGCTGCCAACTAAATGGCCTCTTAAGATTGTAGAAAATGCTTTCTGCCCAATCCCAGAAACAAAGCTATATGCACTGAAAGATGGTTTTGAACTAATTATTTGTGTTTTTGTAAGCCTTGAACTGATCTGCATTCTTTTCAAGGCAAACTCTTGCTTTCTGAGTTCTGCTGATGTGAGATTGGCCCACTGTGGGCTAACAGATCAGGTTCAGGCATTACAAGCACTGAAAACAATGCAAAAACACAGCAGAAAAACAATTGTTTTATTGCAGTCCTAGATATGTAGTCTCAATTCTCCTTCAGATGTGACAGTTCCACAAATCTCAGATGGTCGACTTACTCATCAGCATATGTGTGCTACTGTTTGTCATAATCAAGGTGAAACAGTAAGTAATTACTTCCAGCAGTCTGTGAAATATTGTCATAATTTTCTCAACCTAACAGAATTGTGCCTATACCATTATTTCCTATATTCTTATGTGCTCCTAAGAATTAGAATGTTTTTTTCCAAATTGGGAAAAATATTTTATATACTTATTGCAGGGTAGACTGAAGGTGGGAAAAATGAGGAGTGATGCTTTTCGAAAGTTAGATGCAAGGTTGACTTCATCTGTGCCCTGTTTACATCCACTCAGAATCTGAAAGGTGAAGCCAGGAACAATTCACCTTGTTTGGACTCACTCTTTTGAAATCAGTATATAATTTCTGTCATGCTCTAAAAATGGTAGTTGCTCTTACTGATTCTCAAAGCTAAGTGTGTTTTTTTTTTTTTTTAAGAGAACATCTAAGTGCCCCAATGATTGCCTTGAATAACTGTGAGTCATCATGGTTCATCATTTGACTGAACTAAAGCTTGTTCTTGGTTATTTCAGGAGATACTCTTACACTGTAATTGCTAGATTTTGCTTAATATGACACTGTTGGTGATGTTCCTTGGTGGAGATGTTATACATCAGCAGCCCTAGGTCACCATCTGGAAGTTCACAGGCTACCTGTATGTATTAATTACATAAAGTCCCTAAGGTTACCAACTGTTAAAGGTTACCTGTACAACACTGATTGCCAGCCTTAATGCTCTGGAAAAAATGGCAACGTACTGTATGTGGCTGGGCTCATCTCTTCCAGGCTTCTGCTGCCTCCTCTCTGTTCCTGTCTACTGCTGCACATATCCAGGAACAAATATAGAGACACCAGCATTGGTCCTGCATAGGAATAGAAAATCTCCTGCAGGAAATGTCTCTATGGGCTTTATGCCTTAAGTATAAAGTGGTCATGTCTTCATGAACGGTGTCACCAATCCTGTCTCAAACTCATCTCCTAGAAGAATTTTAAAAGTAAGGAAGAGTTTTGTCTTGTTTTGGTTAAAGTCCATGTATGTGATCACCGATGGCCACTGACTGCCACAGTGCCCTTGATGTGGGCCACAGAGCAGTCTGCTCTCATGTGCCTCCTGCCATACTCTGCAGCTGACACAAATACTGCCCTTGCCTTCACCACTAGGAATACCAAGGTTCAACAAGCCACTAAATGATCCTGCAGAGGCATACTAGAAAAACAACAGGCAACATGTTTTTGAATCACTTTACTCCAATGGGAATAGGATTATCAATGACAGGCTTTTTGCTGTTTCAGCAAATGTTTGTATTTGCATGCACAGCAAGAAGAGAGCTAACAGTCTATGATTTTATTTCAGACAAAAAATAATGATGGGGCCATGTAACTGGCAGTAAAAATCCATTCTGAAGTTCTTACAAGAACTGAAAATGTATATCATAATTTAAGGGTTTTTTATAGTCGTACAGCCTAATCAGCACTTCTTATTTAAACAATATTTCCAGCAATGATTTCAGAAGCATACACACAAACAGGGTTACCAGGACTAATTGAGATACTAATATATAACACATACAAAGATGCTTGGCAAGCTTTTATCTTACAAATTGTATTTGCATATGAATGGTATTTATAGACTCTAAATTAAAATAATATTTTTTTGGTTTTGTTTTCTTCATCAACACTGTTTGTCAGGCAGGTCATACTCCTATATGACATTGTATTCTGGAGCTGACCTGCATTCCTTTCAAACCATTTAATCACACACAGCTGACCAACATTCCTGGATAAAACCACCAAATCAAGTGCTTTACAAATACCCCAAATGGTTACTAATCTCCATATATGTACAAGTGTGAAATGTGCAGTATCCAAATATCCTTTTCCTAAAAGCGAACGACATGAAAGCAGAAGACGTGTCCAAAGCACTCCTTTCTCCATGTGCAATATGTGCAAGTGCTTAGGGTAGTATTGCACCACATAGCTGGCTTTGCACATAAACATTAGAATCCATCACTGCAATTCATATTCAAGTTTGTTTTCTACACATCTTAAAAATGTAATTTCAAAAGAAAGAAATGTAACAGCTTTCCACTTCTGGGCAGGTGTATGAAATAAGCTGAAAATGCATAATGCTGCAGTTACTAGATAGCTCAAGTAATGTATCAAGGGGGACTGTATTTCCTTTCATGTCCAAGTTGCTGGGTTCAGATGACAAGCTTCTCAAGGTTGTTACTGTCTGGTGACTGTGTCTCAGGACTAAGCAGGATTAAAATGGCGGGAGTAGGGGAGTTCAGGCTCTTTCACTAGAAATCCCTGCAGGAAGAACAGAGACCGACTTAGCGGGAGACTAAAGCATTTTCCCCATTTCCAGAGACGCTCATCCAGAGCAGTGCTACGTGCTGACTGATGTGGGCACGCTTGTGGTAGTGCTGAGTGTGCTCTGTGTGTTCTGTGGGCAGTACTTTTCCACGGTGCCAAAGTAGCATAAATTCACTTAAATTTCCTATATGCATCTCTCGGGCTTTTGCAGTCCTCACTCACCAGAGTAAATGCAACTTAAGATGTTCTGTGTTTGAAAGGTAAAAGCACACAAAAGCAGTGGAAAGGTATATAAAGGGACACACTTTAAGAGACGGGATGGAAAATGTGCCTATGAAAAGCAAGGGGGAAACAAAACAGGCTAAATCACAAAGAGGAAAACCCAGCCAAAGGGTTCACGTTTCTGCTCTCCTCCCGCTGCCATCAGATGCGTGGGTGGCAGGGCTAAGCTGTTCGCAGGACTCCGTTCTTCGTGCACCCATGCCCTGTCTGAGGGACAGCCGCCGGGTTCTGCCCGGCCCATCCAGCACCTGCAGCGGCGGGGTGCAGAATCACCCGCAGCAGCACTGCGATTCTTGCCAAGGCAGGTGTGACCAGCTCGATGGGAAGGTGTACAAGGGACACCTTCAAGGTGGACGAGGACGAGGACATCGCCTCTGTCCTCGTGAACCTATGACCCAGAGTGAAGCAGCGAGGCTTTCCAGGTT
>VWZP01004812.1:160552-301342 GCA_013396995.1 Dicaeum eximium | reverse complement strand
GGAGCGGCGGCGGGGGGCGAGCCCGCCAGCCCGCCCCGGGGAAGTGCTTTCCGCATGAAATCAGGGCCGAACGCGGGGGGTTTCGCTGGGGCTGAGGACATCCGTGATGTCAGCCGCGCGGAGTGCCGCCGCGAACCCCGGCAGCGCAGCGGGAGCCGCTGACACTCGCCCCGCCGCTGGTCTGCCGCTGCTCCGCTCGGAGCCGGGCGGACACCCCGCCGACAGCACCCTCCTGTCCCGCCGGGCAAGCCGAATCTGGAAGAAAATCAAGTAGGAGTTGCATGTTTGTAACTGTGGGGAAGCAAATGCCAAGTTGTCTGGTAGGAACATGCGCCGAGGCTTATACTTGGGTCAATCCAAAATCGTGTTTTTGCAGCAGCAGGGATCAAACCTTTTTCATGCCCGCATCAATGAGTGTTTTATGTGAGCAGATGTAATTTGTATGAAGAAGAGCTCGAGGATCAGGTTCTGATGGTACTGGATACAAACCAGGACCTAAATAGTCTCAGTGTTCATTGTCAGTGTTATCATCTCAGAGCACTTTCAATGGTTGGCTTAAAGCAACATCTCTTACAGAGATACTAATCAGTCACAACTGGTCCTCAAGAAGTCTCCTCACTCCAAAACCCACCAAAAAACTGCTAGTGCCTCTGTTTTCCATGGAAAATCTTAGCATCTTAGCCCCGTTTTATACCTCAGCATTCCAACAGCAAAAGGTAGCTGAAAAAAAGTTTTAAAAAAATAATTCTGGAGTAAATCACTTGACTGTTGGACTCTTTTCTGTTGCTTAAATGGCAAGAGAAAGATATACAATCATAGCATTGGGAAATCAAAATAATTTTATATTTTGTGCACATAGCACTGATCCTACAGCCAGGAGTTATGTTGAATGATGTGCATGCATTTAGCCTTGTGCAGCATGCTGTAGCAGACTTTTACTGGTGTCCTGCCTTACTGAATTCTGGAGTTATGTGCACTGCATGTGCTTCCAGCAAGCCATAAAAAGCATGACCTGTTGCCTTACTACCACCCATAAACATGAGTTTCTTCACCCTAAAATACTCTGCAGCTAGCTCATGTGTGAGCTCATGGTTGGTGAACTTGGTAAACTGCTTCAGTCTTCATAGTGCTAAGCCTGCAAATGTGCCTTGTGGAATACTGGAGCCATATTTTGAAGATCTAGCAGGTAAGCTGAAAAACCGGTTTCAAGAGCAGGCCTGGGGGGGTCGCTCCAGATGTAGCTCAAACACAGTGAGAAGCACTTTTCATCTGAATAAAACAATTAGAATTTGACCTGTTCAGTAGTCAGAGAGACACTTGCCTCATCACTGTAGCCCATGTGTGGGAAGGCCTGTAGTGAAAAGGTTCCCTTTGTAAGGTGTGGTATGTGGTATAAGACTGACTTATGCAGACTGACCATTCTGCTCAGTACAGTCACTTACACTGTCTTAAACTGGCAGTTCACTGACTTTTCAGGTGTTTGTGATTTCTGGTCTGTGTCATTGATTCAGTGTGCTGCAGAAAGCATGTGTGTGACTTGTAGCTTGTTGAAAAAGTGAGTAAAGTAGAACTACATCAGAGTACTGGCCCAGTGTAGAGTTATCTCCAAATTCAAGGAGCCTGGTAAAAAAAAAAATCTTTTTCAAGCAAGCAGTCCAGTGCAGGCTACTCAAAACGCTTTTAAGTGTCATTTTGGCATAAGGAGATTGGTAGACGTTCAGGTAAGGAAGTTCTGTAGAAGAGAGTAGCTTACATTAGCTAGAAGCTGCTTGTCTTAATATTTTTTCCTCTAATGAAAGCAATGTGGAAAGTAAGTATGTCATGAGTTCTTTGGGGCCAGCTTCCAGGTTTACAACGAGCTGCATGTAAAATTAGACTGCTTGGACAAGGTGACTGAAGGTACCCTTAAAGATTCAGTCCCTTCACAGAGCACTGTGAATAAGTGATAAGTCTTTTTTTTCATAATTACAAAACCACAATGATCCCAGATATTACTTTATTTTGTAACTGTTTCTTGACTGGGCATTAGCAGAGCTTGAAAAACTATGACATGTCACTCTGCTTCCTAATTGTCCAGTTTTCCTGGCGGCTGAAATCTGTTCCCACATAGACTCCATAGGTGCAAGAAGTCTTCATCCCACACACACCTGAGGTGGAATACCACCTGCATTGGCACAGCTCTCTTTCTCACAGTCCTCCTCCACGATGTCCCAGACCTGTACCTACTTCCACAGCAGCTCTGTCCTTGGGCACTTGTCTGATTAGAAGCAGGAAGGGGAAAGCACGACAGCCCTGCTGCAGCTGCTGTAGCTTCTGTCTCTGAAATGGAGACACACAAGTAGCGCTGCCTCCTCGTGCAAGGATATGGCAGCAAGAAAGGGGGAGCAGACAGCCAGAGGCAGCCCCGTGGGGTGGCTCACCTGTCACAGACAGCAGCAGCACCAAAGTCCTGTTGGCAGTGGTGCAGGGGTCCTTGTGACAAAGTTTGGTGTCACGGAGCGGTGATGCTGCACCTCATGAGCACAAAGACCAGTACTCAACAGCCTTTGTGGGATGCAGCCAGTTATCTCCCTCATCTGGCATTTAAACATTTCAGCTGACTAGATGAGGTGTGTAGCAGAGCTTTATCTGCACCCTTGTCTGTCTCTGATTGTGTGTGTGAAGCTCCAGAGGCAACCCATGAATCATGGCTAAGGAGGCAGAGAACAATTATTTTTTTAATTTCAATTTTGCTAGAATAAACCTGCATCTCTTTTCAGGTAGATGTCAAGAGGAGAATATTCTCATTCTTCTTTATGCAGCCATGATACTTAAAATTATGCCAAGTAAAATAAAGTTTATATTTTTCATGTGCAAGTCTGTAAGTAATCTATTTGCCAGTGCTTTACTGTGTGTTGCTTAGCAAATACAGTGTTTTTTTACAGTGGAAATCTATATGTTCATTGTCAAAATGAAAAATATGTTAGAAAAAGTTGAGAAACACGGGATTAATTCTTTTCAACTCTTGTCCGAATTACTACCATAACTGAACTAAACTGAAGGAAATGGTTCTTTGATAATTGGCAAGAGGACTTGGAGTACCTTTGTGTCTGAGCTCCCTCTTTTTCTGGCAGATCTGTTGTTCCTCAAAGGATGTAGAGAAGATAGGCTTACATGGAGCAGGTGCGTAGTAAACACAAGGGAATTTCTCTTTAAATGCAAATGTGGTTCTACGATAGATTTATATGCACAATGGAGCCATTAGAAACAAGAAGATAGAACATATGCATCAGATACTTTATCGATTTAAGTCCCTAAGAGAGTTTTAAACCGAGGGGGGAAAATAATTAATTAATTTTTGTGGTAGAAATATCATCTGCTATTTACCTGTCTAAGGTGGAACTGTCATTTCATGCTCTACAATAAAGCTCCAAGTGATTCAGAGGTCTGAAGGTCTTAGAGTTATCAAAGAAAAGTACAATTCAGCCATCGCAGTTTGGCAGTCAGGGCAGTCCTTCATTACTTATGTTTTCCTGTATGTTAAGGAGTGTTTAAAAAAGCTTACTTTGAATATGAATAGGGTTGATTTGCACTTCATAAAGAATTATGAAGCGGTGCTTGAAAGTGTATTTTTTCTGGTTAAAACATGGCATTAGGTTTGTGACGTTTGCTGTAATCATTTCCTTTTTGGTTCAATTTCCTCCTCAGTTCTTGTTTGCAGTCAAACTGCTGGCATTATTTTTGTTTATACCAGACAAAAAAGCATTGTCTTACTTATCTTTTAAACTCAATTCAGTGTACTACATGACCTCTTCTTATACATAAATCCTCCCCGTTCTCCCCCCTTCTGCTTTATTGTTACTGAATCAATCTGGAGCTTTCCATTTAGAATGAAATTCTAATCAGGAACTTAGCACTTCCCTTCAACCCCCCCCCATTTTAACCAACTTGTTTACATCTGTGACTAAAAATCAGGCTGTGCTGCATGGCTTTCTTGGAACAGGCTGCCCAGAGAGGTTGTGAAGTCTCCTTCCTGGACCAGGCTGGACATGATCCTGTGCAGCCTGCCCTGGGTGAGCCTGCATTATCAGGGGGTTGGATTCAGTGATCTCCAGAGGTCCCATCCAACTCCTGCCATTCTTTGAATCTGTGATGTGCATGACAGGGGCATGCATGTGATTGTGATTTGGAGCTGTGGTTTTCTGTGGGTTATTCATCCATGTAGTTCTTTTGCAGGATCTTGCCATACTGACTGGCCTCTTTTTTTTTAGAATTAGGAAATACCTTTAACTGGTTATATGTGCATGTGTATACCTCATGTTCTCTTTAACTAAAATTCAGATGTAAATACTCTGCCTTTTGTATGCTATGCTGTCAGTTCCAGTTGAGTCACACTAGTAAATTTATGAAGGTCCCATGAGCTGCTTTTGAATGGGCTCAAGATTTTAAATATTGAAGTTGTCAGCCTGTTGAGACACTTATTTGAATATTTGTAAAAAGCTGTCTCCGAGATGCTTTTAAAAGCAAACAAAAAATAAGGCCAAACAAAATGAAGCAAAATATATCTCAGAAATATACCGCACGCAGAAGCAGAAGAGTGCTAGTAAGGTAAATAAGCTGTGTCATATTCCCTGACCCACATTCTACTGTGCTAAGTATACGTGTACTCATTTCTCCTCTTGTTACATGGAAAGAGTCTTAGGTTATGTGTCTGAATTATGTTAATGTCTAGGATATTACCATTTTGAAAACTCATATGCTGAGCTCTGGATAAAGAACAATATTTGTGCTTGTTGCTAGGACATGGTCAAAAATGTATCTTGAGTTGCAGAATGGAATCACCAGGAAAATTAGTTACACTTACATCATTAATTATTTGGTTCTCATTAGCATTGAAACGGACAGACTTGGTGCTGTGACTACTTCCCTGGGTGAAGAACCTTCACCCTCTGTGTAAAGAACTTTTTCCTAACATCCAGTCTAAACTTCCTCTAACACAACTTCAGGCCATTCCCTTGTGTCCTGTCACTGTCACTGCAGAGCAGAGCTCAGTGCCTGCCCCTCCTGTTCCCCTCACCAGGAAGCTGTAACTGCAGTGAGGTCTCCCCTCAGTCTCCTCTTCTCCAGGCTGAACAGACCAAGTGACCTCGGCCACTCCTCACACAGCTTCCCTTCCAAACCCTTCACCTTCCTCATGGCCTCCTTTGGACACTCTCTAACAGCTCAATGTCTTTTTTGTGTTGTGGCACCCAAAGCTGCCCCCAGCCCTGGAGGTGAGGCTGCCCCAGAGCAGAGTAGAGCAGGACAATCCCCTCCCTTGCCTGGCTGGCCATGCTGTCCCTGGTGCACCTCAGGATATTGGGTATTGCTCTTTTGTTGATGATAACTGAGAGTAGTGCTCGTGTAGGTACCAAATTCACATTTATAAGGTAGAGTAATTCTTCCATGTGCTTGATGCACCTCAGGATATGTTTGGGCCTTCTGACTGCCAGGGCAGTTGACTGTTGACTCACAGTCAACTTGCTCTTGGTCAGAGCCATCAGATCCTCTTCCATGGGATCTTTCATTCTTTTTCCAGCCTCTCAGTCTCTCCTTACAGCCAGGGATGCCCTGTCCCAGGTGCAGAACATGGCTCTTGCCTTTGTTAAGCTTCATATGGTTGGTGATTGCCCAGCCTTATAATTTGTCAAGGCGTTGGCAGAGCATCCCTTCAATGGAGTCAGGAGCTTCTCCCAGTTTAGTGGAATTTGCTGGAATGGCACTGCCTGGTGACTGGAGGTTTTGCTGTGTTTGCGTGCTGAGATGCTCAGGTCTGGACAACTAATTGGAGCACAACTTTGTATGTGCTCAGGATTTCCACAAAGAGACAGGCAGCAGCACAGAATGTTTATCCCTGCACCCAAAACTTATATGTATTTCACTAGCTTGCTTTTTCCCATGGTAAATTAGCCTGTATGTGATCCCTGCTGCTGTGATCCAATTCCTACCAGGTCTTTGATTGTCTGAGTCAACATTAGCTCTTGTGTGTCTTTATACTGTCCTGGTACGGCAGCAAAGTGTGCTGAACAACTGCATTCCTTCTTAACTTGTCTTCTGGTTGTGATTTAGCAAAATGTGTGCAAAATCTCATCAGAGTGAATAATTCACTATGCAGTTAGTTTAAGAATAACTGAGAATATAGCCTGAATCCCTTTGGTCACTTGCTGGACAAAAGGTAGTAAGCCATCCTTGAGATGATGTCATGTCTCTCGGGGCTTGTAGTTTGTAGGCAGTAGAAGCTAGAGCCAGTAGAGTACTTGTAATGTTGCTGCCACGCAGTGAACTGCTGTTGGAGGACAGGAAGCCCTGAATTTGAAGGATTTTATCAGCTCTTGGTTTCTGCATCACAGTAAATTCTGGCCCTGTTAGCAGCACTAATAGATAAAGGCATTGATGTCGTGAGGTTCTTCTGAAATGACTGGCCTTGACTACCTACCTCAGTAGGTGACTAATATGCCTCTTGTGTTAGGGGTTCAGAGCCCAGCGTTGGTACTGCGTTGGAGTGGAGAGGAATGAGTGCTGTTTACATGTCACAAGGTTGCCCCCAGCTGCCTGTAGAGTGTCTCTTCATCAGATGGTAAAGCTGGGTGAATGGTTGACCTTGAAGGTTCAGGTTAATCTAGCCTGACCCTGTGAATCCCCGCAGGAGAGGCCAACCAACACATGGTACAGGAGTATAAAGGAAGTCCTCCACAATTGCAGCTAATGGAATTTAGCAAAATGGACTCTCTCCAGCATATGTTCCTCATCAGGTCCCATATGCTTTACAGTATGCTTCCAGGCTTTGCTTTTTGCAAATGCAGTTTTTAGATGAACATATCTACAGTAGCACTATTTCTGGCTGTGTCTACACTGCAATCGAGTAGTGTGATTGCAGGACATGCAGACAGCTCTGTAATTGCTTTGATCTGTATGTGATGTGAAGACATGCCAGCCTAGACTTAAGAGAGGGTTTTCCAAGCCTTCTGGACAGATTATTAAACCATGCTGAAGTCTGCTTTCATCTGTCTCCACTGCTATTTTTAACTGACCTCTCTAGATTTGCACTGTCGTGGATACGCCTACCCATGCTGACATGAATTCACGACTGCATGCCCACCTCATGCCTCCTGCAGCATTGGTGGTGCACGCTCTGCACCTGGGTGCCTGCCCCTTATTCTTTGTACTGAGGTAGCCTGCTTTTCCATGGAGTTTAACTGACTGTTTCACTATTTAATTCCCCTCTGTAAGTAATTATAGAAAGGGCAATAGAGTGTCAGAGAGACTTCTGGCAAATTTCCACTCCAAAAATTAATTTTATAGTCCCTATTCCAAATTTGATTGTTAAGTTCAGCCTTAAAGAACCATCATATCCAAGCCATACATTTTTGCAAGTGTTAAAATCCAGATGACAGACCGAGTTAAAGGAGCAATGTTAGAAAGTGAGCATTTAAAAATGTTCTGTATCAAAAAATTGAATCTAGAGCACAATTATGGGGGGAAAAGAAGTGAAATTATGTAAATGATAAGAAATATCAGCAATAACAGTAAGGTCATTATTATATATAAACCACAATCCAACCCTGTTAACAGGATTTGGAATTACTTTTAAGAGAAGGAATGTGTATGTTTTTTCAACATTTCAAGGAAGATCCTTGCACTGCTAAGAATTTCTTGTTTCGGTTTGTGGGGATTTTGTTGTTGGTTGGGCTTTTGGTTGTTTTTTTTTTAGTTTATATAATAAGGGGTTTTTTTTTGGTTTGTCAGATTAATTGTTAAGTTACTCCATATGCTTAAAAATGAAGTCAGTGAACCTTCTTATAAGGTACAATATTGTATGAGTGAAGTTTGACAACGGGTGTAGTCACACATCAGATTTTTGTAATTCTTTTTATGCAGAAATTTATTTTCTTTCCTCATTAAAAACGAATCAACCAACCAACCAAAAAAAACCCCAAACCCGCAGAAAACAGTAAAACTGATCTGTATCTAAGGATATAGTCTGAAAACATCTGTCAAGTATCTAATTCTTTCATTGTGCAATTTCCATGCTATTTAACAATGACAAGGGAGAAAACATGGCTTAAAATTTAGAACATAAAAGGATTAATTAGTGCAATTTTTTTCATGACACAAAAATATTTCACGTAGAATCAGTACTGTCAGACAAAGAGGAATACAAAATAGACTCTAACAAAGTGTATCTTACTGTGACATGAGATATGCTGGAGAGGAGTAAGGTGAAGCTGAGCTTTTCAGCCTGTTGGAATGCTACAGCTTAATTGTCTGCCAAGAAACTATTTTGTTACTAGATAAATGGTTAAACTGAAATAAATAAAATGTTCTTTTCTCTTTCATCAAACAATTCTTTAAAAGAAGTGTTTCTTACCCCTGTCCTTGACACCTTTCCGAGGAAAGAGAACACCCTTAGTTCACTGGATGCTGCACAAGAATGCAAGCCTGGTTTCGGCCACATGTGTTATTGAATAAACTATCTAATTCTTTTCACTTATGAGAAGAAAATATGGTAGAGAGCTACAAATTGACAGTGACAGTAACAACATCTTTTTGTAATGTGGCAATCAAACAGTGCCTAATATTTTTGTTATGAAAAGGATTCATTCTTTATGTTGAACAGCTCCAGCACCTTCAAACTGCGAGGTTCAGAGTGTGGGAGAGCGGGACATCCACCACTTCTCTGGGCAAGCTGTTTCAGTGTCTCGCCAGTCCCACAAATTAGGATTTGTTCCTAATACCCAAACTAAACTGGCTGTTTTTTTGTTTGAAAGTATTGGCCCTGGTTTTATGTCCACAAGTCATGGTATAAAATGCCTCTCCAACTTCATTGTAGGCCTTCTTCAGGTACCAAAGGCCACAATGAGGTCTCCTCAGAGCCTTCTCCATGGTGAACAATGCCAGTTCTCTTAGGAGACATGTTCTATCCCTTTTATCATCTTCACGGTCCCTTTCTGGGCTTGATACAACAGGTCCTTGTCTTTCCTGCGCTGGGACCCCAAAGCTGGACCCTGCAGTGGGGTCTCAGCAGAGCAGAGCAGAGCAGAGGGGCAGAATCCCCTCCCTCCCCTGCTGCCCACGCTGCTTTGGATGCAGCCCAGGACACGTTTGGCTTTCTGGGCTGGGAATGCCCATGGCTGTGTCATGTCCATCCTCTCACCAACAGCACCGCCCAGCCCTTCTCCGTGGGGCTGCTTTCAATCCCTTCATTGTCCAGCCTGGACTGATACTAGGGATTGCCCCAACCTGGGTGCAGCACCTTACGTTGAGCTTGTTGAACCTCATCTTGAGCCCATATGCCCTCATCTTGAGCCTGTCCAGGTCCTTTTGGATGGTGTCCCACCCTTCAGGAGTGTCAACTGCACTATCAGCTTGATGTCATCAGCAGCCTTGCTGAGGAAACAGTTTATCATGGTAGCCAAGAACGGGCACAGGTTTCTCAGAGGTGGTGGAGTCTCTCTCCATCCTCAGAGATACTCAAAAGCCACATGGATGCAGCCCTGGGCAACAGGGGGTTGGACTAGGTGATCTCCAGACCTCCTTTCCATCCTCAGCTCTTTTGTGATTCTGTGAAGCACTGTGAAAAGAAGAAACATTGTTATAATTAATACACAGAAGGCCACAGGGAACAGGCTGTGTCTCTGGCTCTGATATTTCTGAGTAGTTTGGGTGTGCTCTGTGTAAGACAGATCACCTTTTGCAAAGCACTGAAGTGGGATCCTTCAGTTAGTCCCTGCATCAAAATCAGTACAAGCAAAGAAATGTGTTCATGCGTAAATTTTGTAATATCGTGGGTTTTGATGTAGTGAGGTTCATTTCTTTAACATAGTTTCATTTTTTTCAAATTGAGGTTTTTAGGAATCTCTGAAGACACTACAAAATTTCAGCTTAAAATAATAGAACTACTTCCATAATTGGCATTTCTGCTACCTCATCCCACACTTTATTACAACACTAATAGCTGCACAGCTGAACACTAGTGCTGGTTGTATCTGCTGCCCATCATGTTTTAAACAAATAATTTTAGATGGAAGTATTCTATATAGGATAACATTGTATCCTAAAAGTGCAGAGGTGCAGTTGCAGTCTCTTTCTCAAATGAGAAAATAATGACAGTTTCAGAAGACAGCATTCTGGTTCCAGGGGCTTAGATGTCTCTCAGGAATAATTTAGCTGTTTCTGATTGAATATTCCAATTTCCACCAAACTGTAACAGAAATAAAAGCTTCTTTTTTGACAATGCCTAAATTTACAGTAGTTTACACTGTTTCATTTTTAAGATTTTTTGCAAACAACATCATAGTCTATGTCTACAGAATAAAGTATGAAAAATTGTGAAGTTTCTCTACTATCTTAATTTGAATTTTATCAAAATGAAAATATTTGCATAGATGTTAGTAATCAAGTGCCATTTCTGAGTCAGAGAAAAGTTAATGTTTGCAGTAGAAATTATATTTTTTTAGTATTTTCAATATTTTTTGCTTTAAAAGTAAATACTTGTAATATTTGAGGTTTGGTTATTTTGGCGCATGGGCACCATGTGCAGAGATACATGCTCTGTGTGATATGGCTCACATCCCAAATTGAAGTGTAATGCTGGTTACCCACTGCTGCCCCCCAGCCCTGACTCTTAGTGGAATTCACCTTGTGTCAATGGAAAATTCAGCTTTGACATTTGGAGTATAGAATTTGCTAGAGTGTACCTCTGGAATGTTCTAGTCAGTTTCAGGGCACAAAGGATGGGGCAGTGGAATTGACAGCCCAGAAATATAAAAGGAGAGAATAAAAAAGGGTGTAGTTGGAAGACAGACTAGGGGAGTGGTTTGAACTTTGCTGCAGAGAAAACAAGCCTCCTACAAGAGAGCAGGATGGTGCATTGACTTCACACAAATGGTGGATACACTTGGCATATTATGACCCTTGTAGCAGAGAATCTTCTTACATGGGAGTTTTCCCTTGAATTTATAATTACAGCTCACATGAAACAAAAAATCATCACGGGACTGGATGCAGGATTTTGGCAGGGAACTGTAAATATGGCAAGTTCTAAATTTCTGGCTTCAAATATAGCATTTGAATGTTGCAAATTTAAGAGCACTGTTTGGCATTTGTTCTTCTCGAGGATATTTCTAGAAGTAATTAAGCAGGCCACTAAGGGGCTACAAGGTGTTGAAATTCTACTAGACTATTATTGAATTTAGGTTGAGTAATTTAAATGGGAAAGGAAAGATGCAAGGAGATGTTTGAAAAATTCTTTTTACTCATCCATGTAAAAATAATAAAAATAATTTAAAAGCCCTCAAACCCTAACATGACCTAACAGATGCTTTCAACACTAAAAGTATGTTAAGCAAAGATATTTTTGATTACTTGGTACACTTATAAATAAAATGTGTTCTTCTGTGAAAACAAAATGCAGCTTATGAAGATTTATATACTGATAAAGATTTATTTAAATTTATTTATTTATTTAGATTTATGAAGATTTATATACTGATTAAATTGGTTCCATATTTTTCTATGGTCAGTACCTGCAGAAGATAAGGTGAATAAGGATGCAAGGTACTAAGGAGAGAAACCAAAGTCAGGATTTGTGTAACAAAACTGCAGTTTCAAGTAATATAATTTAATTGAAATTATTGTACTGAGCAAAAGCTTATGAAGGATTGCTGCCCCAGTGCTACTGCCCCCATTGCTGCTGCCACTAATTCAGAGAAAGAAGAGAAATCCCAGTTTATGGTTTGAAACGAGAGTGCAATGAGTCACGTCTGCTTTATTAAAGACATTGACACAGAATCCTCCACCTCCCCCTGAACCAGTGCATGATTTGGAAAGGCTGAGCTCTGCTATGCTTGATTTCATCCTAGCATAAGTGCTGGAGCCTACATTAGCAGTGGTAGCTGCCATAAGCCCTGTGTTGCTCTGTCTTACTTTGGGGCCAAGTATCTGGTTCCTTGTGGATGTGGTTACTAGGATGTATTATTTTTGGATTTTTACATAAGAACTAGGCTACCAAAAGAAGGCATATTTTTTATTTCTGTAGTTCATGAACTCACAACAACCCTGCAGATGTTCGATATTCCTTACCTTTGCCAAAAGACTACAAGTTGTGAGTGCTTTGACAGCACAGTACTTTTCAAATTGTACCTGGAGTAAAAAGTTGTTTAATCAAAATATCATGCATATTTTTATGTATCAGTTTCTTCTTGAGTTGATTTGGAACCATATCGAGCCATTAATTTCTTGAATGTTCTGCTTAACTCTCCTCAAATGCACATCTCCAAAGTCTTGCTCAAGTGTGAGGGCAGTGTATCCACACCTTTTATTCTATGCTCTTTATTTACTTCAGGAAAGTTTTGTGCTGCTGTGAAGTGGTTCTAGGTGATACATGGGCTTTACACTTTAAGCCACCTTTTAGGATATAATGGTTGAATTTTCATTTTTTCTGTGAATTTCCATATAGAACATGTATTGGTTGATGTCTTGAGCAGTGGCTTATGGTATGTTACAAAGCCTGATAAGGAAAGTAGACATGGAAAGCGAGATATTATCAGTAGTCAGATAGTTAATTCCTTCTTATTTGACAATGTTGCTTAAAGTTAGTTACACATCTGTGTTTTCTGTGTGTATGTTAGCAGTGTACTGGTTGTGTAAAATACCTCAGGACTTGGGTCAGCTGATTTCCCAGTCCTTGTTTAGCAGTTGCCTCCTGAATTTAAGGGCATAAGCACTGGCTTTATTGTGGAATGCATTTGTCACTAATATTCTTTGGAATAATGAAGAGAGCTGCAAATAATCTTGACATGAAATAACACAGCATTTTATGTCTCTCAGTGTTCCAAGTGACCATGGCTTGATCCATGTAAGTCTTTGGTTCGGTCTCAAATCTAGGTTTAATGACGGATTTACAGAAATGCTGAACAGCGCTTGCACTTTTACGTGATTGATGCAGTGTTCTATGTATATTTTACAGTCCTGCTTTATAAATTACTTGATGTTTAAGTATAAGAAACAGATGAAATCCTATAGCTTTAGTATTATGTATGCAGAGAAGATGGATAGATATATACATACATACTCTCTGTACTTGTGATTGTTGAACCTCTACATATTAAAATGTATTATTCATTTCTGCCAACAGTCATGAGTCAATGGAAAATAATGGGCGCAATCATTTGAAAAATGCGCATTCACTATTTGCTTGTATTCCTCTCAAAGTTCAGACTGCAGATGTGTAACCATTCATTTTACTGTTCTCAGTGATGCATGTCAGCCTCCTGAGGATTCACATTTATGAACTTCCTGCACTGGCATTGGTAGAACAGATAGGTAGCATGAAATAAAATTTATTTCTGCCATACAATTTACTGATATAAGAGGCAGTTACTAAAAAGCATCAACACTCAACCTGATTTGTTAGTTCAGCTGCTGAATTTCCACTACTAAAGTAATAAATTCATTTTGCAGTGGACTTTTCCTTGTAATTGCAAACATTGTATGTACATTTTCTCCAGGGAGTCACACTTTGGAATAGCAGTGGGGTTTTTTTAACTGAGAATTTGCAGGAAATAGAGAAAAAAGATGAGTGTCTTTTAAGATTAGTTTATAAAGAAATCTCTTCTGGTCAGATTTCACTTCTAAAATGACTGAAGAACAGATTTGTTAAATTCCTGATGTTCTGCTCAATCATAATTTTCACAAATTGTCATACACAATCTCCAGATCTATATGTGAATGTATTATTTTAACCTGGGTTTGGTGTTAGCATTGAATTACCAGTACTCAAAACAAATGTATTTGAAGACTCTTTGGCTAGTTCTGCTTAAGAAAATATTTTTAAAGCTCAGAGGAAGTACAATGAACTAGTTACTAGCTGCACAGTTTAAACTTGAGCCTTTGTACATTCAGTGCTGCAAAATATATCAATGGCAGGTTTCCCACTGTTGTGCATGTTCTGTTTTATTACTGGTTATTCCAGATTCTGCTTTTGGTCTAATTTAACGTTATTCATGACTTGATAGGATATATAATTTTTCCTTTGGTTCAGTTGCTTTTGTTTTGGTTTAGTCCACTCATTGAGATGATATCCTCTATGGTTTTTCAATAGAGGATATCATATCAATGGTCTTTCAAATTGAAAAGCAAAGGAAAAAGCCCTTTCATAGACCCTGACAGAACTGCTTTTTATATGTTGCTGAGATCTTGCAGTTTCAGAGGTTGTGTTGATTGTGGGGTAGTACAGTGTGATAAATCATAAATTCAATCTTACTAGAACCTCCATAAGAAAATATTGCACTATTAATTCATTGCTGTAATATTGACTCTTGAAACAGTTTGGAATCCAAATTTATAAAAAGGAAGGGAGGCATTTTTAACTTATTTTATTAATATTTTAAAACAAGTTAAGGCTCATGGTTGTGATGGGGAAAAAAGCAAAATCCATGTTTTAATTACAGGTACAGGGTAATATAATGTTCCCTGAGTGCATTTTAGATCTCCAACTGCAACATGAAAAATACAAATTTCACCAGGACAAACAGAATAAATATTCTTTTCCCATAAATGAAGTAGTTTAAACCAATCAAAATGCTTGAAAAATTATAGCACTTGGAAAATATTTTTTAAATATTTACAGGTTACAATTTTTCTAGACGTGGGCCTGCAGAATGGCAACATAATAAATAAACTGCTTTGAGGGAGATGGCTTCCATAGAATTGAGAAAGTGAAAAGGTCTCCAATGCTGATATTTCCATAACTGTAAGTCTGCAGAGTGAAGGAAGTAGTTTTCTTCCTTGCTGTGTAAACTAAATCTAGTGTACATTAAAAAAGAGATGATGATAATTGTTTTGCACCCCTCACTCAAACCCTGTGGCGTACTTTAAGGTGCCCTGTCCTGGGTGATGGAAGTGGTGGTGGTTTCGAGTCGGCACAGCTGCTTCTAGAACTTCTGCATCATTCACTGGTGAGAGTGGAAGGGTAATCAGTGCTTGCTTGCTCTTTTCTAGACTCAAAGGGAGCTTTTCAAATATCTGAATTGAAAAGTACGCATATGTTACAACTTCACTTAAGTTCATTTTTGGAGACTGGCTGATGTAGCAGCTCTGGATTTCGGGTGGATGGGTGAATCTTTTACATTAAGAGCAATTCCTGCCTTCCTCTTCAGTGTAAATCTGAATTTTAGGTTTTGTGGTAGATTAGGTAGAGCAGGGTATTGTGTAGAATTGCTTATTATATTCAGTCCTGGTTTCTATATGTACACAAGTATACAACAATGTATTTTCTGTCCTAGTGAGACTGCCAGCTGATTCTGAAAGATCTTACTTGGACCTGGCTTTCCTTAAGGAAAGAGCCACTCTCCTCAGCATTAAAAGATTAAGAATTCTATGCTTAAAAGGTCCTGCTAGGGCTTTAAAGAATTTGTACAAGCATTAACTAACTTGCAGGCAAAGGGAAAGTTGCTGTGATCTTACAGGGAAGAATGTAGCTTCTTAAGTATTTTGGTGATGGGCTCTTTGGATCTATCAGTTAGGGAGGGATTAGTGTCTTTATCACTTACAGTTCTACAGATGTGCCTGATCTCTTGTGGAAACTCTTTCATAAGCCGCTTAGTAGTTTCTTTGTGTGACTCTCCAGCACTTTATGGCTCTGCATGCGTTTCTGCAAATCCTCTAAGACCAGTACTGCTACAAAACTCAGTTTTGCTGATCTGCACTTGTGGCAGTGCTGGATCTGTGAGTGTTTGAACAGCCAAAGAGAGTGAAATTCTTCATTAATGGTCAGAAACTTTGAGGACTTGGCTCGGAGGGCTGGAAACAGTTGGATCCAGGATTTCAGATTCAGCCCAATCCAGACAGATTGGGCTCTGACAGCTGCAGACAATATACTCTTTTCATTGCCCAGTGTGGTTCTGCTGGAATTCTAAGACATTGTCTCTTATCTCCTAAGAGCATTTGTGAGAGTAACAACTGACTTTTGAATAGCAAGACTATACTTTTTCTAAGACAGATTTGCTAGATAACAAGCAACCTAAGATCATATTCATCAGTAGCAGCTAACTTCTTAACTGACATAGCAACCCAAAGTTCCTTTTCAGACTGTATGGCTATGATAAATATCAGTGAATCATCTGTGTAATTGAAACACCAGATGAACATCCTGGACCACATAAGGTTCATAACTTTGTCAGCATTCCAAAATTCAATTTCTGGGATTGGCAACACTTTCTTCTGTGTAGTAGGATATACAAAGCAGGAAATCCTCGTTCCTCTTTCTCACCAGATGTAATGCCCCTTTACCTTGCAACAAGTGAATGGAAAAGATTGGAGCTTGTTTAAAAGGAGTAATCTCTTAAACAGTTGCAACTGGCGCTGATTTCCTCTAAGTAGTGTTAAAGCTGTTTTCTCATCCTGAAACTGGAAGAGATCCTTACTGGTTACTTGTTTCAGTGTATATGGGTTTGAAAAAGAGGCAGTAAAAGAAGTAGTCCTTTGTTGGAAAAAATGGAATAACAGTCTTAGAACACTGCCTGGCCGACTGCATTTATTCCCAGTGAAGCGACTACACTTGTACGTTGGTCACGTGCCAAGACTGATGATTTGTTTTATAGATGCTGAAAATTATGTTAATAAAACTACAGATTGTAGTGCTACTATCCATGAGCACAAGCTTTTCCAGACAATACTGTTTACTGGAAAACTAAACATTCTAACATTGATTCTTAGTTGCTTGCGTAGATTTTTGAACCAAGTCTAGCCAATCAGTGTTTCTGCTTACTTCTCAGTTGCAGACAGCTAAATACTTGTCATGCTAAGCTGCTGTTTGCCAATTAATGCCAGTTTGGGATGGGGGGATTTTCCTCTATTCCCAGTTTTTAATTTTATTCTTTTGCATCCTCCTAGAACTAGGAGTAGAAATGTTGGTTGGCATAATTTTTGAGTGAAAAAAGCAAGAGTGCGTGGTATTTGGCTATACATTCTTCCAAATTCCTGTCAATAGATTGTGCTAAATGTAACAGCTGTTCTTGGTGGGCCCAAGAGTCATGACTAGAAAAGAGTTTGTGAGTGTAGTTCAGGCCATCACAGTGGAGGTGGAGGAGTGGAGGGGGTTCTGGAAATGAAGATGATAGCTCAGTAGTGAAAGATTTGTTCTTCTTTTTGTATGATAAGCAGTTTGGGCATACAGCTTATGTATTTTAAATTGCAGTCCTTCTCAGAGGTCATCTTAAGATGTATGTTTGTATTGTTTCACTTGTGAAAGCTGGCAGCTAGAATCCAGAATGGGGTGTTAGTTAATAGTAACCAGAGAACAGAATCACCTGGTTTTGGCATGCTTTTGGCATGTTTTTCTTGTTGATGTGAACAGAAATATAGTTGTTGTTGAGCAAAAATGAGGCTACCACAGAGGAAAAAACTTAATTTCAAATCAGTCAGTAAGTAAGTGTGTTTCTGTTGCTCCCTACTGGTTTACTGCCAGGGCCTATCCGATCATCTTTAGCTATTAAACATGTAATTCACTCTTTTTAGCTGACTACATGGTTTGGTAGGTTTTCAAATGACTACAGGTTTAGTGAAGTTTGAGTAGGACTTATAAAAGAAAATAAAATAAGTTTTAATTTGCATAGAGTTTGTAAAAAGTAAATAAAATTTGTTTTAACAGTTGTGGTAGGCTCATCCTTATGATGTCTTGAGGGGTTTTGGGTACATTTGAAACTCTGAAGTCATTGCTCCAGTTTTCCATTAATTTGAGGCTGAATTTTGTTCATTCAGCTTCATATGCTTTAAAAGGAGTCTCTAATTAAACTGTTTCAGTAAGCTGCAAATATTTCCTGTTATCCAGCTCTGATTTTTCCTACCGTTGTCACCCAAGTCCATGTATTCTGAGGTTTTTCCAGACAACAAGGCTGCTTTTTGGCTCCTCCATTTCCTTTCCATGTGTCCTTGATTAACAGTGACACCCACAGAAGTAGCTACAGTCCTTTAGGCAGAGCACTTGAAACCTTGGGCTTCAAAAGAGTAACATGTAACACAGAGAAGGGAAGTCTGAATAGTTTCTGATGGGTAGAGTCCTGGATAGAAAGTAACAGAAGTGCAAATGGAAAGTTTTCCTGTTTATTTTAGTAATTTATAGTGTGGAGTCAAAACCAAGAGATAGATTTAACCTTTAGCGGTAGAACATTTGTGGTCTGGTTTCCAACTGTAGTAGCAAGTCATTGTGGCCAACTAACATCCAAAAAGTTAAAAATATTATTGCAATATTTTTGCATGTGGTAAAAGGAAAGGAGAGTCGTTTAAAAATTAATCTTACCACCTGTGGAGACAATGGTTGTAAGTTTCTGCATGTTCATTAAAGGTCTGATTTTTTACTTTTCCTCCTGCATTTTCTGCAGCTATTTCTACAAATGCAAGGTAAGTATGAGCATAATGCTGGTAAATCAGAATAGAGGAGTTACAAATCTGCTTTTGACAGATTTAGTAAATTGTACAGATCAGAAGCGTACCACCCCTTTTCTTATCTATGCTGTCTTTTGAACACATAATTTCAAGAGTTGCACAAATTGTAAAGGCCATTTTTGTTCCACTGAATAGAAGACAATGAGGCATGGCTGTTCATCTGTCTGGTAAACAATTCAGAAAAAACAACAGCTGAAAAAAAAAGATGAGGCATGAGACAACATACACAGTAGTCCTGGCAGACTTCTCATTGCTACTCATTCTGGTTTTGATAAAAATAGACAATTACAGTAGGTGATAGTGGATCACAGAGCTTTTCAGAAAGACTAATTGCCAGGTTTCCGATTTGGAATATCAAAAAACTATATTTAAAATAAAAAGCTCAATATACTTCTTGAATTTTTCTCTGGTTGCATTGAGAATTTTTCCATGTCTGTAATGTGGTCTCATTTTCTCTAGCTGATTGTCTTGTTTGATGCAAGAGGGCAAAAACTCAATTAAGAAGCAGTGAAGAAAACAGTTGAAAAAATCATTCTGTTCATTTTAGATTGTTAAGAGTGGTCTACATTTGTAAAATGCTGAAGTTTTAAAAAATTTTCATCCATGTTAGTGTTTCCCATCCAGAAATTTGTGACTTTTATATGTTCATAATGACTTATAGATATTTAGCTGAATGACAATTAGTAAGGGAACTGTGTTGATCTGTTTGTGTTCTTTTTGACATATCAGTCAATAGTAATAAAAAAAAAGAAAGAAAAAAGTGAGTTCAATTTCAAAACCTCTTAGCAATCATATAAAAAATAACTACCGCATTGATCTTCAAAACCTCTTAGCAACCACATGAAAATAGTAACTGTATTGATTTTTCTGATAATTGCTCTGGAAGAATGGTAGGAGCTTAGTGGTACAAACATAATGAAATGCATTTATCAATAAACTGTGTGTTGGATAGGCTGAATTTGAAACCCACAGTAAGACACTGTCAATAGGAGGTCTAGTTGTAAACTTTCACAGCCTCTTTTACAGATTCATGGTAGTGCAGAAATCTTGAAAATAGGAGACAAAACAAATATTACAGAATACCTGTTGGAAGAGGTAGATATTTGGAAGGAAAAGCAAGAGTAATGTCCTCTTCATTAATCTCTCAAGTTCCTTAAAAGGATATGAAGCACAGTCTGCTGTACATATGTTGTAGATTTTATGTAAGAGACTTTGTGAGAAATATTTTCAGAGCCTGCTGGGATATAGTCAGGATTATGGCAATTTCCCATAAGAACATGTGTTTACCAGCTACAGCTTCCTTCTGAAATACTATTAAAGAATTGCTTTCATGAAGGGTTGGGGTTTTTTTTCTGTTTGAACAAGCAGAACAAACAGGATATCTTGGTCATAATGAGCAGCATAATGAAATGATAAGTACAGTCTAATTGCAGCTTGTTTATGTCATGATTATGCAGACAATTATTTTGATAGGTATTTCTGTTTCTAGATATGCTAAAAAAAGCCTTTATACAGCATTATCTCTTTTTTGTTCTTATCTCTGCTAAATACTTCAATATATAAAAAGGACTCTAGAATGAAAAAGCACTGAAACCCTGCCAACCTGGAAAAATGCAAAATTAGTCCTCATCGCTGCCTCGGATTTAGTTCTCAGTGTTGGATATCTTACATTACTAGCATTATGATATCCTGTGTTTGAAATATAAATTACCTATTACTGAGTTTCACACACATTTACAAGCTAGAAAAAGAATAGAAAATAAATGCTTAGAGGAGGAAGTAATTTTTAGTATAAAAGCCACCAATACTGTTCCATACATAACTTCAGAGACCTGCTTGAAAGAATCCCATGAGTACAGCACTGGAAAGAAGAGTTGGAAAGCACTTATTGATCATAGAATTGTAGAAAGGCCTGGGTTGGGAGGGCCCTTAAGGAGCATGGGCTGTGGTGGGATACACCCTAGAATAATGAGGGAACTGGCAAAAGAACTTGCCAAACCACTTCTCCATCATTTAACAGCAGTCCTGTTTTAGTGGAGAAGTTCCAGCTGACTGGAAATTAGCAAATACAGTGCCCATTTACAAGATAATCCAAAGAACTATAGGCCTGTCAGCCTGTCATGGGTGGGAGTGGGACCTTCAGATGAAGTTTATTAGAGAAGCTGTCCTGTTGAGTCATGAGGTGCAGAAGGGACCTCCTTGCTTTCTAAACTCTTCATAAGAGGAGGCTGGGTGCAGCTGAATCCAATCTTAGCCCCAGTCTTTTGTCAACAGTTTAAATAACTTTGTCTCACAGAATTAAAGGTGGCACATCAGATGTATATGTATAAAATGTATTATTTATGATGGCAAATGACCATACAAAATATCTCAATCAGAATCACTTACTACATGGTATAAAAATAAAACCACTACTAGCATATAGTATAAAATAGGAATTCTATTAAAGCTAGCAAAAAGAAACAATTAATAAGTAGAGATTAATGTAACTCACCATACCAATGCTCATGGGCAGATCTCTTTCTCTCAGCCTCGAGGAGTATCCTTGAAGGGGCATTCCCTCCTTTAGGGGAGGAAACTTCATAAAAACTGCAAGAAGGAATTTGTTAGAAGAATCTAACCACCTGAGAGTGGAGTGGACTTTTACAGTATAAAGTGATTGATTGCCAGTCACGTGTCTCCAGTTGCCTCAGTAATCAGGATGTTAATTTGGGTTTAATGAACCAGGCTGGTTTTAGCATAATTCGACACCAAAAACAGCACATGACTCACTCTCTCAATCCATTACTGATAGCTGTGCAAATAGGATATTGTCCAGTGGCTGAACCACATTCCTGAGCAGGCCATCTGGCTACACTTCCTAACCATGGTCTTGGGTGAGGTCATGGAAGAGATATCCTGAGTGCTATTGCATGGCACATGCAGGACAGCCAGGGATTGTGCAGGACAACCAGGGATTGTGCCATAATTCCAGCCAGCATGGAATTATGAAATTAATTTGGCCAACCTGATTCACCTTCTATGACAAAGTGACCTGCTTAGTAGTTGAAGGGTGTAGTGATTTTCGTTCGCCAATTTGAGAATTTCCCAATTTTGAGATTTTCCCAGCCAATGCACGCCCTTCCTGCTGTGAAGTGGGATTAGGAGAAAGGCAAAGCAGGCTCAAAACTTTAAAAGGGTATGAAGAAAGTTTTATTAACAGTAACTAAAAGAAAAAAAGTAGTAAGAATCAAAACAAACCCTTCAGACTGTACTTCTCTTCCCCCTACAATCTTTTCTTTCCCACTGAAAATGTAAAGAAACAAAACCTAACATTTCCAGTCACTTTACCACCTCTAAAATAGTCTTCAGCTCACTCAGGGAGAGAAGTCCCTCCTGGTAATGTTATGGAGACTTGTCCACAAGAGAAAAAGCCAGTTCTCTCATGGCTCTCAGTGTCCTCATGAATAGCAGCCACCCAGGAAATCTGCAATCGTGAAGCCCCTCCCATTTTCCACAAGCTTTTCTCACAGCTTGTTTATGGCCCATGTCAACTCATCGGGTACTGTTATAAAGATGAGCTATTCAAAGGCAAAAGTTCTCATTATCTATCTCTAAAATCATCTTCATCCCTGGGAACAGAGATCTTCTTCCCTCCCTGGAGGCACAGGGTCTCATCACGCTTCTCTCTTTCTCTGTTCAAACTTCTCATGGGATCACAGCTACTTTAACATCTGCTTACTTTAGCATGGAGACCTTTGCTCGATGTCTACAATTTGAACATTTTCATCTCCCCATACTTTCATGTGTTATAGGGAAAAAGAGTCTTTTCTCCATAGCTTACAAGAGGATTGCAGCCCCAAGATCAAAGCATCTTCTTATCCATCCTGTCTGGGACCTGACTTCTTCTTCACTGACCTCGATGTCTTTATGTTACTCCTTACATGTCAGCTGGAAGGGAAAGAGGGTTTTCCTGGGATTTTTAGTCTTTAACATGTGTTTTTCACAGAGGCGTGTACAACTTCCCAGTAGTTCCACAGACTGTCAGTTACACAAAAACTTTTACATCACTTCCTTAGATGCCTCCCATTCAAAACCAGAACAAAAGGGAAGCTGTGGATGTCATCTATCTAGACTTCAGTAAAGCATTTTTAACCATCTCGCACAGTATCCTCTTAAAAAAGCTAGGGCTGCTCGTGACTTGGATAGGTGTATTCTTCAATGGGTAAGAAACAGGCTGGATGGCTGGGCCCAGAGAGCTGTGGTGAATGGAGCAAATCCAGTTGTCATTTTGTCATTAGCTGTGTTCCCCAGGGCTCAGTTTTAGGGCCAGTCCTGTTTAACATCTTTATTGATGATCTGGATGTGGGGATTGAAGGAAGCCTCAGTGAATTTGCACATGGCATCAAGCTGTGAGGGTGTGTTGATCTGCTGGAGGCTGGGAGGAGCTGGGGGCTCTGCAGAGAGACCTGAACAGACTTGGTCAGTGGGCTGAGGATACTGCAGGATGTTCAGCTGCAGCCCCAATGTCAGATCCTGCACTAGGACTGCAGTAATCCCCTGCAGAAGCACAGGCTTGGGCAGAAGAGGCTTGGAAGCTGCTCAGCAGAAAAGGGACCTTGGATGCTGGTTGACAGCTGGCTCAGTATGAGCCAGTGTGTGCTCAGCAGTGGTGAGGCGGTGAGGCCATACCTGAAGTTCAATTCTGGATCCCTCACTTTAAAAAGGACATGGAGGTGCTGAAGCACATCCAGTGACAGGCCACAAGGATCTTGGAAGGTCTAGAAAACATGTTTTATGAGGAACTCCTGAGGGAGATGGGTTTGTTCAGTCTCGAGGAGAGGAGGAGAGAGGGAAACCTCGTGGGTCTCTACAACTCTCTGGAGGTTGTGGTGAGGTGGGGCTGGTCCCTTCTGCCATGCCTGCAGTGAGAGGACCAGAGGAAATGGCCTTAAACTGAGAGAGGGGAGATTTAGCTTAGATATTAGAAATCTGTTTCCCTGTTAGCATCGTCAGGCGTTGGGATAAGTTGCCCAGGGAGGTGGTGGAATCACCATCCCTGAAGGTGTTTAAGAGAGATCTGGATCAGGCACTGGATCATGTGGTTCAGGAATTACAGTGGCAGGGCTGGGTTGATGGTTGTTCTTAATGATCTTAAAGGTTTCTGCCCACCCTGATGGTTCTGTGCCCCCAGTGATGGGGAGGGACGACTTTCACTAGCTCAGGTTCCTCCTGTCCAACTAGGCCTTGAGCATTCCAGGGATGAGGCATCCATGTTCTTTTCACCACCTGTTCTAGTGCCTCATCAGCCTCACACTGAAGAATTTCTTCCTAATACCTAATCTTAGCCTACTCTCTTTCAGTTTGAAATCATTGCTCTTCTCCTGTCACTAACTTATTAATAGTTCCTCTCCATCATTCTTGTAGGCTCTCTTCAGAAACTAGAAGGCCACAATAAAGTAATCCCTAAGCCCTCTCTTTTCCAGGCTGAAGTAGGGTGAAGAAAAGTGAGGCTCTTCCCCATGAAGACTTCTCCAGTGCATGTTGACAGAACAAGAGGCCATTGGCACAAAGTGAAACACATGAAATTCCATCTAAGCACAAGGAAATGCTTTTTTGCTGTGAGGCTGGTCACACACTGGCCCAGGTTGCCCAAGGATATTTTGGTGTCAATTCTTAGAGATATTCAGAAACCAGCTGGGTACAGTCCTGGATTTAAACTGCTCTGCCTGACCTTGTCTGAGCAGAGGGATTGAACTAAATGAACTCAGGCAAACCCTTTCAGCCTATGATGTTCTGTGCTTTAACTTCACCCACTCTGTGCTGCTATTTTGGGTGATAATGTTGATCTATCTTAGTTATTTTTGAGGATATATAAAGCCAATAAAATGTCTTTTTACATTTTTTTCTTTAAAAAAAGGAATTTTCTCTTTTCTAAAAATTCTTTTTTGTTGATGGAAAATAACTTTAATTGAGTTTTTGCTGTTACAGTTTTTTCTTGTAAATGCAGTGTTTACCTCAAGTGTCATTTTTGAAATTATAGGAACATTTCATTTGAGAAAATAAATTATATTTCATGGAAATTATGCAGGTGTTTTTTGTGGGAAGTGGCCATTTCATACATGAATGATAAGAATTTCACACTTTAGGTAGATTGCTTTATTTGTGACTATTATGCCTCTGGGTGACAGGTTTCTAAATTTACAAGTAGGTCATTTCAAATGGACATTATAATTTCTCTTGTAATAGGGGTTTGAGATTTATTATTCCCTGCAGTAAGCAGAAACAGTTTGTTATTTTAGAGTCATGCTGTTACAAAAATGTTTATTGGGAAGACTGAACAAATCCATTTTGAGAACAAATAGTAACTGAAGATAACATGACAATAAATACATATTCACAGAGAGGTATAAAGGAAGCAGCAGAAGTTCATTACCATTTAAAGACCATTTTTAAACAAGTGAAGGGAGCAGCCCTCATGCCCAAGTAGGGCCAATGGCTGGCAGGAAGTAGTATTCCACAGCTTAGGTAAGTGTCATGAAAGCAGCTGTAGAAGTAGAACTACAGACTATTTTCCATGCTTAACTGGTTTAATGGCCATTAACAAAAAAAATGGCTAAGAATGAATAGTGCATTGTTTCATTTAATCTCCCCTCGCAGGTAGAGCCTCTTTTTTTAATATGGAAAATTACTAAAAAAGGAATGAGCTTATAGACATTATTGGTTAAAGTTACTCTGTGGTCCCTGTGTGCAAATATAACAGCATGTCACAGTGAAGAGGAGAGATGCTGCTGCAGTGCACTCAGCAGAAGCTGTACCTCTGTGTGTGGTACCTGGATAAAGCAAGGCTTTTCTTACTGGCGTCAGCTGACAACTGGTAAGTGGCAAAGCCAGACACAATTCCACTTCTAGTGCAAAAGTTAAGATGTTAGAAGTTGAAGTAAATCCCACCACCTGCTTTTCTTACAGTTTGTCTGAGATTACATCTGAGGCAGCAGCCGTGTGTTTCACTCCAAACACAGAGTGTCCAGTGTGGCCTCCATCCCACTCTGGCCTCTTGTCAGTAGGTCATTGCCAACAGTGGAATTGTAGAAACAAGTTGTGATAATGGAGTAGTGTTTATTCTTGCCCTGTCTTCTAGTGAGGTTTTTGCCCAGTCTTTCCCTGCTTTCACACATATATGTACATACATTATTTACAAAGGGAGGTGGTTTGATCTGGTTTTGATCTGCATGTCAGTAACTCCTAAAGCATATAGAAAGAGTTAGCTGGGCTGAAATAACTGAAACAGTTGCCATGTAAGCAAGATTGCAATGAGATAAGCGTATTAATTTTGCATGACTGTGGGATATTTCATATTAAGAACAAATATCCATGTAGTACTTCAAAGGGAATAAAACCATAAATTAATCAACTACAGCAAATTAAATATTCTTGAACAGATCAGTTGACCTCTTACTTATTTTGATCCTGTCATCAAAGTTAAGCAGACAGTGTCTTAGCTTTTTTACAGTGCTTGAATCATATGCTGTAGCAATTTTGAAATAACAGCTATTAATTTCCAACTCCTAAGGTTTCTCTTTCAAGGCTAATTGAAACAAACAACTTTGTTTTTCTAGGTCTCACTCCAGAATGCTCAAGTGCATATTTCTGGCTGACTGCTTGGAGTCCACGTTTCTTTATGCTTGAATACTGAAGGAATATAAAACTATTGGGTGGGAAGAATGGTTTTTTAATAAGAAATCTGAGGTGGTTTGCAGTGAGCAGATGCCTTTCCAGTTGGGTTACAGTAAAAACAACACTTTGGTTAGTCAGATCACCCAGTAGCCTGAATATGAGTTTCTTCTTGTTAGGTGTTGTTTTGGAAATGAAGTACTAGAATCACTCTCTTTTAATATTAATGTAATGGTTGTTCATGAGACAACTAAATGGGCTAGAATTTTAAAATGCAAGGAGATGCTTCCAGCAGCCAAATAGACACTCCTTGTGCTAAGGTGGGTAGCCTCTTAGACAGATGACACAGATATCAATGGCAAAGCTTGCTTGTGTGTTACTGCAGCTCAGATGTCATCATTAGGGTAACACTTGCAGGAAGTTATCTGAACTATTATTCAGTGTGCGAAAAAGAAGCCCCAGCAAACATGAGGAACTGTGTCTTAATAAGCATGCTTTATCTTCTTTCTTTGTATGCTGATGCACATCTTACAGACTACATGGTGTCAGTCGTTATAAAAGTTAAATATATTTGATGTTAAAATGCCTGAGGCTGTGATGAGCTTTCCATCCATTTCATGGAAGTAGAAGAGTAGGTGAACCATATACTATTACCTACTTCCACATGACTTCTTCAAAATCATAGGGATTTTGAAAGGTCATCTAGTCTAAATCCTTTGCAATGAGCAGGGATGTCTTCAACTAGATCAGGTTGCTCAGAGCCCAGTCCAACCTGACCTTGAATGTTGGCAGGGATAGTTGGCAAATGACAAGTTGTCAATTTGTTCCAATGTTTCACCACCCACATTGCAAAAAAAAAGTATTCCTTCTGTCTAGTTCAAACTAACAAATTTTGTTGTATGACTACAGTCTCTGCTAAAAATCTGTCCCCATCTTTCTTGTAAGCTCTGAAGTATTAGAAGTAAGGTCTCCTTGGACCCTTCTCTTCTTCAGATTGAACATCCCTGACTGTCTCAGCCTTTCCTTTTAAGAAAGTTGTTGCCTCCTTCTAGTTGCTTTTGTGGCCCTCCAGTAGACCCTCTCCAACAGGTCCTTTCCTGTGCTGAGGATCCTAAAATTGGGGACACTGTTTGAGCTGAAATCTTATGAGAGCAGAGTAGAGGGGCAGGATCCCCTCCCTTGACCTGGTGGTCACACTGCTTTTGGTTTGGACATGTCTGTCTTTCTGGACTGCAGAAATTGTGCACATTGTGCATCTCTCTTAAGACACCATGGGACTGAATAATAGAATCATGGAAGTGTAGAAAACCCTGAGTCAATAGATAAGCACACGAATCATCAAAATCCAGCTCCAGACCCTGCACAGGACAGCCACAAGAATTGCAATGTGTTTCTGAGAGCATTGTCCAAACACTTCTTGTGCTATATCAGGTTTGGTACTGTGACCATTTCCCTGGGGAGCCTGTTCAGTGCCCAGCCACCCTCTGGTTGAGAAACCTTTTCCTGATATCGAACCTAAGCCTCCCCTGGCAGAGTTTCATGCCATTCTTCTGCATCCTGTCACTGTCACCACAGAGAAGAGATCAGTGTCTGCCTCTCTTCTTTCTCTCATGGGGAAACTACAGAGCTGGAATGAAGTCCTCCCTCAGTCTCCTCCAGGCTGAACAGTGCAAGCAGCCTCAGCTGCACTTCCTATGGCTTCCTCTCAAGGCCCTTCACCATCTTCATACCTCTTCTTTGGACGCTTTCTAATAGCTTTAGATCCTTCTTATGTTGTGGTGCCCAAAACTGCACACAGGCCTCGAGGTGAGGTTGCCCCAGTGCAGAGCAGGGTGGGACAGTCCCACCCTTTATATGCTACCAATATGGGTGAACATGTGTTCTCAAGGTCTGGGTATATAACCAGGAGAAGTTCAACTACGTTTGGCCAGGAATAAACACATTTGTTCTTATCTTAAACCAGTCCTCTGTGTACACTGACTTCATTAGGAGCAGACGTGGGCTCAATATTTGGGACTCTTCAGGGCTGTAGGTGGATTGTTTCTGTATGTCTGGAATGCAGAGTTTTCTGGAGTAAAATTTTATAAACAGCATCTTTTGGTCTTGGAATATTGTGCTTTGCTGAGTTCTGTCTTCCTGTCCTATCTGTGTAGCTTGTGCACTGATAGTACTTGAGTGGTGATTAAAAACAGTGCTTTTATTTTTACTTGCCTTGGAGGTATCATACTATTATGAATTGCTGTTGTGAACTTTTAAACTCAGGAGTATTCCTGAATAAATGTGATAAGGGATTAGGTAATCCTGGTTGCAGAATACATTCCTTCACTGAAATAAATCACGTAATTTTTCAGCTTCACTGTAACTTCTTTTTTTTTTTCCAATAATTTGTTATTTAAAATTCATCTTAACTCTTTCATATCTCCTACCATACCTATTGAGCCTTCCCTTTATATTTTTATGTTTAAGATCTGACTCGATAGGTAATTTCAATGACAGGTTGTAGAAAAAATGTTACATCGCATAATCAGAAAAATTAGTTTGGGAGATCTTGAGGGTAACAAAAATGTGTTGCACAGTGCAGTTCAGAGTACATTATATTATCACAAACCCACATATGACTTAAAAATACCGATTTAGTCTAACCATGTATCATGTTGCCATTTTATTTGAATGCATGAAGTTAAAGTAGTGTGCTTGCAAAGTAAATCAACTTCCATTTGAGCTTCATTGTCAGTCTTTATATTCCTAAAAATCACGTTGCTTAAAAATTTATTGATTAAATGTAAGTAATTTCCCCTTTAGACATGATGAAGAGAATAGAAACATGAGTTAGAAGCTGAGGTGTTCTAAGAGTGCATATATATCTAGTGTTAAATTTAAACAAGTACTCATATGATCATGGTAGGTCCCTTCCAACTCAACTATTCTCTTCTATTCTAATGAAACTGTATGCTTCCTATGTGTTTGATGCTTTCTATGTCTTTGATGCTTTCTCCTTGACTTTGTTTTTTTTAGATTTTTTTAGAACTTAGGTGTTACAGTAGAATATGAGGATGGAGGAACTGCATTCAGTTTTAGGCATTTTCTAGTGCTGACGTCCCTTCCTCGACAGTAGATTTTAATTGTGTGCTGGGCTTTTCATTGCATGCTGAATATATTTAAAATAATGTAATGTTACACTGTTGGATTTGTTTGAAAGTGAAGAAATTTGGGGTTATGATCTTGGTATTTCTTAATGGTAGGGAATAAAAGTCAGATGCTTACCAGATTTCAAGCATTAGTTGAAACACATACTGTGTGCTTAAATTAGAGATGTAAAGTCTTTCATTTCTGCCCACAGATCTTGTTCATCTTGAGCTACTATAGCTCCTGATTCTTAGGAAAGGACCATATGTTTATTTTGTTATCTTAGACCTATAATTGAAAAATGTAACCTTATCCCCTAATTAAAAAGCAACTGTCATGGCATTCTGGCATTTAAAGCCTAAATCTTTAATATTAACTGTGCTAAAGGGAACTTAGAAGTCTTTTACATCTGATTCACTTTATATTTGATTGAAAGTTTAAGTAAATCCCCAAATATTTTAAAGTAGTTCTGACATGTGGAAAATAAAATCCCATGTGGCATTTAGCAGGCTTTCTTTGAGTTACAACTGAAATAAAGATTTAATTGACAGCAGATCTTTTATTGTTATTTGTTCTTGGTTTTCATGTATCCATAAATAATTAAAATTATGCATTTGCAATTACATGTTTTATTTTGGCTCGGGAAAGGACATTTTCCCTGTGCTTCCCCCCTGGATTTAGCCTTTCACATGCTACAGTGAGGCTGCTTCTGGCTGAGACACTGGATCGGTTTGCTTTCGAGGCTACTGAATTCACTACAGCCTTGTGGCAAAGACATCACTACCAATCAGTTACACTGCTTTGTTCCACAGTTTTGCATTGAGCAGTCAGAACAAGAACCTGAACCTGACGTTTGCACATATCCTGCCTCCTATATCCGTCTCCTCGTTCACTCAGTTAGTTGCCTGACAGCAAATGCTCACCTGTAGGGCCTTGTTCTTGCCTGTGAGCACTAGTATGGGTTATGTGATGGAGCTGATCTGACTCTTAAAGCATTCCTGCCGTTCCTGCATTGAGTCTGCTTCATCTTCAAAAGGCACACCAGCCCCTAGGGATTGCTGATGATGTGACTGAGACTGCATGGAGAGAAAAATCCAAGACTTGATCTACCTTAGAAACTAAATCTGTGAACAATTTTAAGCATTATGTCTTGGTAGTATGTACCATCAATCCAGAGTGTGTTTTTAGTGTTTGTAGAAGTTGATGGATTTGTTCCCTGCATCTCATACTTCATTGCTACTATTATTAGTAATACTAGTATTATTCTGGAAATTGTTCTTTTTGCCCCCTTTTTCCCTAATTCATCTGATTATACTGAATGTTAGCAACAGGATTTGAGCTCAGGTGTCTAGTTTTAGTTGAGAAAGAAAACAGCAGAGGGAATCTGTTTTGAGAAAACAATGACTGTGTGTTTGAAAGGGAGAAAGATGCATTTGGTTGCAGATACTACTACCTGTTGCAACGCAACATACGCAATATGTTATTGTGCTGATAATCCTAGTATTACCCCATTTCTGTGTAGTAGGTTTTAGCTTGATTTCTCTTGGTGAACTGGGTCACAAAATTGTAAAAAGACACTTTTTTCCCCAAGTACATATGGGTGATGGTTATGTGGTTTTCTTCCTTTTTGTGAATTCTGAGAGCCGACGAAATTTCTTTAACCTGTATAAAACATACATGTGTGTGCATGTGTCTCTCTGCAAGTCAAATTGCCAGACAGGAAAAGCCCTTTTTGGGGTTAAAATTTTGTGGAATATTAAATTACTAGCTTCCAAAATACAGTTAGGAACATTTATAGGTTAAATGTCAGACATTTCTGCTGACAAGCTAGAGACAGTAATCTGTATTGCTTTGATGTTGGTACTGGAAACACATTATTCATCTCACGTCAGCCACTGCTAGCAGCTGTAATTTTGGTTGCAATTATTTCTACCTTGACTTTGACCAGTTGTACTTATGATCCTCCTGTGAATCCTACTCAGATTGTTTCTGCTTCTGGTGGTGTGCTGGATTCAGCCATCATAAAGCTCTCAAAATAGTCACAGCTCTGAGTACCATCCTTACCATGTGGTTTGGATTATGCATGGTGGAGTTCTATTGTGTTAAATTGTATCCAAAAAGTACACCTTTTGCATATAACTCCAAGTATAGTCATGACAAATCTTATTCAGTCATAATAATTGAATTGAGGTGCTGTTCAATTTTACTTTGTTAAGAAAAAAATTAAAATCTTGTAGCAAAGCAAATACATTAATCTCTTGCCCTTTCTTTTCATATAACTGAACACTATTTTCAGAAAGCTTTCTGCAGAGAAAATGTCTTTGTTTTGGTTATTTACGTACTCTTCATCCTTTGTGTGTTTCATAGTCTTTAAGTTTTGAAAAGACAGAAGATAACATTTTGGGGAAGTAATGATGCAGGACTGTGGACTGACTTCACGGGTTTTGTACATCACTAGGTGGAATGAAGTCCTTTTGTCAGCTGTGCATGGATACAGCAAATTTCTTTTGCTTCAATGGCTTCTTCCAATTTGGAGTGAAATAATAAGTTTGAAAAGTTGAGATCTTTCTGTTGTAAATCTTGAGATATGTGGAAACCAGGAATAATAGTTATTTTACTAAAGCTATGGAGGGTTTTTTTCTGCAATTTTTATGAACTGAATACTTTTTTAAGTGACTAATTTAATTTTAAAAAAAATTCAAAATTTTGCTTTTAAAATGTTTAATTTAATTTTAACTGAATAACTTCAGTTTTAGTTGAAAATAAAAACTCTGGATCACTTCTTGATTCCTTCTTACATGACATGTTTAAAGTAGCTTTATTTATTTCTTCTGTTGACTTTTAAATATATTGGCTGGGTACCTTTTAATCCATTTATTTCCAGTGAAAAACAGAAACTCATTGAAGCTTTGGTTTATTTTCAGACTATTTCTATGTTATATGGTCCATATATGTTTTTAACCTTTAAACTTATATTTTAATGCTCATTGCTGCTTCATATATTTATCGCTTTATGTACTAACACAGTCCCTTAATTTGTGTAGGACAGTACATACAGAATCATGCAATCATACAAAAATATTCTGAGTGGGAAGTGGACCAAAAAGGGATCATAGAATCCAGCTTTCTCACAGAGGGGCCCCAAGAGTCACACCATATGTCTGAGCACATTGTCCATATAAACCTTGAACTCTGTCAGACTTGGTGCTGCGACCACTTCCCTGTTCCAGTGCCCAGCCACCCTCTGGTAGCTGGCATATACAGTCAAAATTTGTCAAATACATTTGGCATAGCCAGTCAGCCTTTGTCTTACTCCAAAAACTGACAATAATTTGGTTTGTGCTGGTGTCAGTAGTCACAGTGATAGACTGACAGCTAATCTCTGCTTCTCTGGAGGGAGATCACAAGTGCTGCCTGCAGACTGCTTCTGCATGGTCTCAATTCCGCACATCCTCACACGTCCTGCAAAGACCTTGCTCCAGCATGGACTTTCCATGGGACCACTGCCTCCTTTGGGCTTCCAACTGCTCTGTCTTGGGGTCCTTCACAGGCTCCTCCATGGGCTGCAGGGCCACAGCTGCCCTGCTGTGGCCTTCGCCACAGGCTACAGGGGAATTCAGGTGTGTTAAGGTCAGCTTAGTGCTTGGAGAGTGTATTTTTAGGGAGCTTAATTACTGAGGTTTTGTTTTGTCTGACACTTACAGAAAAGCATTTTTTTCAGACCCCGTATCCTAGGGCATTTTTAAATGCATGTAAAAGTTTCACACAGTGATTTTATTTAGGCCTACGCAAGTGATTTCGTTATTCATAAACATATTTCTTGTTAGTTTTCATATGAATAAATTGGGTTGGTGTCTTTTTTTCCCCTTAAGTGTTTCCTTTGTTTCCTTAAGGTGTTTACTTTGTAGAAATACTGGAGGATTTAATTTTATTCTATAATAATACTTAATCCTTATGTTGTGACTCAGATTATTTAAAAATGCTTTGTGCTCTTTTTTTCAGCTTCCTTTAAAATACCTTCCTTTTCTACTTTTACTTCTATGGCACTGTCTATAGTGATAACACACCTTCATTGTAGTTAGGGTTAACAATGGGGGGTTTATTGTCTTTGATTGTCTGATTTTTGAAGCTTAATTTTATTCCGATCTAATAAATTATTAGATCTGAATATTAGATATTCAGATCTAATAATTTATTCAATCTAATATTGACTTTTCCAGACAAATTTCTTGCTTTGCAAGCGAATTTGTTCTTCTTTTCCTCTTACTGTAAGAAAATGGTTAATGCCCTGATAATTAGTGCACATGATATAATCCTGGTATTGAATTCATTGCCATTCTGGGGGATATGCACTCAGAGCCTGAGGGGTGGTAAACCATTAATCTGTAAAGCACTGGCTGCATTGTGTGTTAGTCTGCTTGTAAGCAGAGATAAGGTGTGATAGGATTTTGTTGTCTGTGCACAGTAGGATTCTCAGTTCTTTTCTGCTATCTTGGGTAGAGGAAAATTACAGGAGCAGGAGTTGCTGTGAGTAAAGGTCTCATCCTTAGGAGAAGGCACATCATTAACATAGCTATGGTTGCAAGGTCATGAGGGTCTTCAACAGCTTAGGTCTTTATACCTGTGTTGAACTTGTGGAGGGACAGAGCAATGCTGAACCAAGTATTTTTTACTTCTACTTCAAGTAGCACTTAGCTATTCTCCCAAAAAATTGGAATGTCTGCTTCACAATATGCAGAGTAGAGGTGGCAAATTGTATTTACCTTCTAAGATTACATTATGAAACACTTTACTATTAAAGTTAAACATTTCAATAATGGAGCAACTATATGAAAACTCTTCTGTTTGATTTTGGCTCTCTAAAGACAACACATTTCTCTTTTATTAATTAGGTCTTTACTAATGTGCTGACTCGCCCAAAATGTCCATAAGAGAATAATGGAAGCTCCTGAGTACCTTGATTTGGATGAAATAGATTTTAGTGATGATATATCGGTAAGTACAAGTCTTATTTTATTTGTTCAAGTGGAAATAACCTTAGATATCTCAGTCCTGATGTAAAAAGTAACACTGTTGTTAGAAGCCACGCTTCTTTTTACTTCCTATGAAGTAATGTTTATATAGGTTGAATCTAGAATAAAAATCAGATGTTTTATAAAGGAAATCTCTCTAAAAAGCATGGAATGAAAACTTGATTCCCCTCCTTCAGGTAGTAAAAATTACTTCTAGTCAAAATTAATAATTAATTTCATTTCTGGGTTGCTTCTCTCCTGAATTGTGCTGAATGAGCAATATGTGCTGTAGTGCTAGCCTTAGACACCAAAATTTTACGTTCACTTTTTTTTCATTGAATGTATTTCTGTTGTAAAAAAACTGCTTCTCTTGCCTTTGCCCTTTTCACCAGTAGCCATTTCCCAATACAGCTTGATTTTATCAACAGGTGTGATGTGGTAGTGTACAGAAAGAGATAGAAAGACTTTGAGGGATTCCTAGGCAGCAGTGATCCTTAGTGTCACGAATAAAACAGCCTCAATTGCAAGCAAAAATACTGTGTTACTATGTTACTTTCTACATTTTTAGTGTTATTATAGGAGGCACTGGTACTGTGTATTTCTCTATTACTCATAATACTACTCCTACTGCCAGTGTTTCTGCTTTTTATGCAGTGGAGTTGTTCATATGTTCAATGTTTGATAAACAATAGACTTGAATATATAAATTAAATCTCCGGTAAGAGAATTTATTAATTCAAATTTCAGATGAAAGTATGCCACCATCCCCTTCCACATGTTTCATAGTTTTAGAGTAAATTTTAATTTTTTTTTTTTTACAAAGGACCTGGTTTTCCCATTAGCATCCAGGACTCTTGATTCATTTTAAAACATTCCAGATGCTTTATTCACTGACAAATTCCTTTTGAAGGGAATTTTTTTTCTGCCTATTGTACTGTTGAATTTTTATTAAAGCAGAATATGGCAAGTGCCCAAAATATTACAAGACAATGAGCCAATCTTGAGTGAATACCTTATTATGGGCAACTTCCTTTATATTACTGTTATATGCCAGATTATGTCCTGGTATCTGTTTCTATACTCAGTTTAGTAAAACTGTAAAATATAGTGGATGTAACCTTTCCATGTCCCTCCCATTGTGGCTGTTGCTGCGTATTGGTGGGTTAGGTTACTCACTTTTCTGCTGAACAGCTCAGGCTGCCTGCTTTCGTGGGCTGTTCTTTCAGTGGATGCTGAACATTAAATGAAAAATCATCACAAATGATTGAGGTAGCAGTTTTACTACCTGCTTTAACAGGTAAGAGGACAAAAGATTTGTTGCCAGAACCCAGATCAGCAAGAGAATTCATGGTTACTCTAGTGGTCTACTCATATCTCATCATACACAGTTTAGAAATACCTGACCTTTACATTTTATCATTAGCCTGCTCTGGTAAGAGCAGCTGCATAACATCTGTATTAGCAAATTATATTATTCATGTTAGCCCTCTGCTTCTAATCCAGTGCAGAAAAGTGACTAATAATAATGGCAGCAAGAAGGCTGTTAAAATGATGCACTTACAAATGTACCTCATTTAGAAAGCCACTGTTTGTAGTCCTTATCATCTGTTTCAGCAAAGCTGACCAAAATGTAATAATTAAAAAGATAGACAGAAAGACAGGAATTTTAAAAGGCAAATATATATGTAAGTAAGGGAAGGGGGTGGGGGGAGTTTGTTTGGGTTCTTATTTTATTTTCCTTTGTTTTGGTTTGGTTTTTTGTTTGGTTGGTTGGTTGGTTGGTTGGTTTTTGGGTTTTTTGGTTGATTTTTTTGTTTGTTTGTTTTTATGTTACATTTGTACATGAGAAAAGGAAACTACAGTTCTCCAATATAATGGAATCTTAGAATGGTTTTGGTCAGAAGGGACCTTCAAAGGTCATTCAGTTCCAATCTCCCTGTCATAGGCAGGGATACCTTCCACTAGATCAAATTGCTCCAAGACTCATTGTGAAGGGTTGACATTGACAGGTCATCAAGTGCCCACCAAGCCACTCTGTCACTCCTACTCCACCAAGAAGCTTGTGCTTTAAGGAGAGGGACCCCACTCACCCATTAGTGTCATGGGAAAAAAAGACTGCCCCTTGAAGATACTAATTTACTGCCGGTCAGCACAAGATAATAAGAAACAAGGGCAAATCTAGGAGCACCTTTTCCCCAGCCCTCCCTCTTCACAGTCTCAGCTTCACTCCTCAGTGCTTTGCATGGCCACCTTGGTAAGCACAGGGGGATGGGGGAGGATGGGGTTTGCATTCAGGCCAGGTACTGGTTTGAAAGCAAACCAGTGGGAGATCCCAAGTCAGAAATACAATTTGATATGAAAATTAAAATAAATTCAGTAATACAGAAACACTGACAGAGTCAGAATACAACCTGACACCCTGTTGGTCAGGGTGTTGGTAGCAGTCCAATTAAATGGTGGCTGCAGTCCTCATGAAGTGACAGATGTGGTTCTATTGAAACAGTGATCCTGTAGAAGAACTTGATCTTCCTCTGAAGATCCAGTGGTGGTTATGGAGCTCTTGTCCTCTGGAATTCAGTGGATAAGGCTGCCTGTTGGGTTCCAAGGCTCAGATTATATCCAGGTAGGAATGCTTGGATCCCCCTCCTGGGTGGAGAATCTCACAATGGATGATGTAATTTTATCAGTCATGCAGTGAGACTGGATTTCCCATTAGCAGAAGATGTCCCCTGGAGTTATCAGGGATGAGTCATGAAGGAGATAAGGAGTCATAAAAAAAAAGGAGCACTGCCCTACCTTGTTTTAACATCTTACAAAGATGCTGATGGAATACATACTTTTGGGTACATCTCACATTGTAACCTAAGACAGGTTATCACGATGTATCTCCACTGAGCGCAGGCCTCTGTGAACTTCTCCAGTGTGAGCCCTTCCCAAGGACCACAGTGCTTCATGGACTGCACTAGCATGCATCCTTTCCATGAGANTTGAAACAGTGATCCTGTAGAAGAACTTGATCTTCCTCTGAAGATCCAGTGGTGGTTATGGAGCTCTTGTCCTCTGGAATTCAGTGGATAAGGCTGCCTGTTGGGTTCCAAGGCTCAGATTATATCCAGGTAGGAATGCTTGGATCCCCCTCCTGGGTGGAGAATCTCACAATGGATGATGTAATTTTATCAGTCATGCAGTGAGACTGGATTTCCCATTAGCAGAAGATGTCCCCTGGAGTTATCAGGGATGAGTCATGAAGGAGATAAGGAGTCATAAAAAAAAAGGAGCACTGCCCTACCTTGTTTTAACATCTTACAAAGATGCTGATGGAATACATACTTTTGGGTACATCTCACATTGTAACCTAAGACAGGTTATCACGATGTATCTCCACTGAGCGCAGGCCTCTGTGAACTTCTCCAGTGTGAGCCCTTCCCAAGGACCACAGTGCTTCATGGACTGCACTAGCATGCATCCTTTCCATGAGATACAGTCCTTCAGGAACAGACTGCTCCAGCATGGATCTCACACAGGGTCACAATTCCTCCAGAAAACCTGCTCCAATGTGGTGTCCTCTCCACAAGAATTAGTTCCTGGCAGGAGCCTGCTCCAGCACTGTCTTTCTGCAGGCTGCAGGTTTCTTCAGGGCACATCCACACACTCCAGTGTGAGGTCCTCTATGGGCTGAAGGCCCATAGAGATATCTGCTCTGCCAGTCCCCCTGTGACTGCAGGGGAATCTTCACTGCAGCACCTGGAACACTACCTTCCCCTACTTCTTCACTGACCTTGGTGTCTCACATTTTATTGTTCCTCTCTTCCAGCTGCTCCTATGCAGTGTTTTTTATCCTTTCTTAAATCTGTTATCCCAGAGGCACTACCAACATCTCTGATGGGCTCAGCCTTGGCCAGCAGCCAGTCCTACATGGAGGCAGCCTCCAGTCTTAGTTTGCCACATAAACCAAATACAGTCCTGCGTGGNGAATACATACTTTTGGGTACATCTCACATTGTAACCTAAGACAGGTTATCACGATGTATCTCCACTGAGCGCAGGCCTCTGTGAACTTCTCCAGTGTGAGCCCTTCCCAAGGACCACAGTGCTTCATGGACTGCACTAGCATGCATCCTTTCCATGAGATACAGTCCTTCAGGAACAGACTGCTCCAGCATGGATCTCACACAGGGTCACAGTTCCTCCAGAAAACCTGCTCCAATGTGGTGTCCTCTCCACAAGAATTAGTTCCTGGCAGGAGCCTGCTCCAGCACTGTCTTTCTGCAGGCTGCAGGTTTCTTCAGGGCACATCCACACACTCCAGTGTGAGGTCCTCTATGGGCTGAAGGCCCATAGAGATATCTGCTCTGCCAGTCCCCCTGTGACTGCAGGGGAATCTTCACTGCAGCACCTGGAACACTACCTTCCCCTACTTCTTCACTGACCTTGGTGTCTCACATTTTATTGTTCCTCTCTTCCAGCTGCTCCTATGCAGTGTTTTTTATCCTTTCTTAAATCTGTTATCCCAGAGGCACTACCAACATCTCTGATGGGCTCAGCCTTGGCCAGCAGCCAGTCCTACATGGAGGCAGCCTCCAGTCTTAGTTTGCCACATAAACCAAATACAGTCCTGCGTGGTAGGCATCCACAACTTCTCTGGGCAACTTGTTGCAGTCTCAGTACCCTAATTGTAAAAAATGTCCTTGTCATATTCAATCTAAATTGATGTTCTTTCCTTTGCCCCTTGTCCTGGAAAACAGTCTTTCTGTATTTTTCTTATAAGCCTCCTTTATATATTGGAAAGCCATAAGAAAGTCTCCCTGCAGCCACCTGTTCTCCAGGATGAAGAATCCAAACTCTTCTCTCAGCCTTACTTCACAGAAGAGGTGCTCCAGCCCCCTGGCTATTTTCATTATCTTTTTCTGGATGCACTGAGAACGTCCATGTCATTTTTGTCCCAGTGACCCTTGAGCTGGAGGCAGTACTCCAGGTGTATTCGCCCAAGAATGAAGTCTGTGGGAGGATCACCTCCCTTACTCTGCTGGCCAGACTTTTTGGCAGCCCAGGATATGACTGACTTTCTGATCTACCAGTAAGCATTGCCAGTTTACGTCAAATTGTTCATCCTCCAGTATGCCAAGTCCTTCTCTGCAGGGCTGCTCTCAATATCTGAGTCTGTATGGATACTGGCATTGCTCTGACACATGGACACAGGATCTTGACCTTGTTGAACTTTATGCTGTTCACATTGGCCCACACCACAACCCGTCCCAGGATCCCTCTGGATGGCATTCCATCCCTCCAGCAAATCAGCCACCGGGCTTGGTGTCATGTGAAAACTGCTAAGGGAGCACCCGATCCCATCATCTGTGTCCTTGACAAAGGTACTGAATACTGTTGGTTGCAGTATGCATCCTTGAGGGACGCCACTCATTGCTGAGTTTCACTTAGAGACTCAGCTGTGATTTTAGCTCTTGGGACATGGCCAAGTTCTTGTCCATCTATTTATCAAGCCCATATCTCTCCAAATTAGAAGCAAGGAGGCTGTACTTGGATACAGTGTGCCAAAGGCCTTGCAGAAGCTGAAGCTCTCTCTGTAGCTCTCTCACTCCATTTTAGGAGGCCACTATGTTAGTCAGGCACAATTTTCCCTGTGTGAAACCATGCTGGCTATCTCTAATCTCCTCTCTGCCATCCATATGTTTCAGCATAACTTCTAGGAGGATCTGTTCCGTGCTCTTACTGGGCCCTGAGGCATGGCTGACCTGCTAGTAGTTCCTGGGGGCCTTCTTTTCATCCTTGTTAAAAGAGAATGTGATAGCACTTTTATCCAGTCATTGGAGACTGACTGCTATGACTGTTAAAATATTATTGAGAGTGGCTTAGCAGCTACATCAACCAACTCCATCAGGGTTCTGGAATGCAAATATGATGCTTATTTTATAAACTAAGATGGTTCCATTCCTGATCTAAATGGTATAGTGTATTTGACTGTAGTTCAGACAGCAGAACAGGTTTCTGGAGCTCTTGTTTACATTAAACAAAAGTGATATTCTCTCTGCAGTGACATTAATCAACCCAGATGAATATTTTCATTTATTTCTTCATTAATAACTGCTCACAGAAAGGAAGGGGTAAAATGACCTTTAGGTTGCATTAAATGATAGATACATTATCAAATATATGTTTTATGCTTTCACCTTTTTGCTATTTCTCCTGATTTTGACTATAAATTTATTCCTGCTCTGAAGTTTTATGCTGTTGGTATGGGTACCTAAAGGCTTCCTAACTCTTTGATTGAAATGCAGGATTTATATTGCACTGGCAAATTGAGGAAATTGAAACAATTTTATTTTTTGGTTTGCAGAAATAATACAAGATAACCTCATCATAACCAGAGTTCCTCATGCTAAGATACTTGTAAACTGTTAGAGATTGAGTATACAGATAATTGATCTGATCAATCTCTGCATAAATGAAAGCCAGGCTCAGTGGTGCCAGTGTAAGACTGCGCCTAATTTAAAGGTTTGTGAAATGCAAGTGCAGTAATTGAGTTCAAATCTAAGTAAACAGCTGTTGAATCATCAGGAGTTTTGGAACAGCTTTAAAAACTTCTTGTTAATCCTCACCTGGCAGGGAAGACATAGCCTATGCATGGCCAGGAGTATGCCCAAGCTGCCAGCCTCCCGTGTACTCGACACAGGGCCCCTCCTGAGCCTGCTGCACCCTTCCTTGGCCACAGGAAGAGCTGGGTCACCCCTCAGGCTCACACACAGCCAGACATTGCCTACCCAGCCACCAGTCCTGCTGGGCTCTGTGCGAGGTGCTACAGCACTGTGCAGGCACAGTCATACCTGCAGCAGAGTGATTCATTTACCATCCAGCTGAAGCTCTCTCTTACATCTCTCTCTTTTCTTCCTGTCTCCCGATTTAGAATGAAGCAAAAGGCAGGTGTTCACTAGGTTGTTCATAGGAAGTGTTAGTTTCAGACAGACATTTTGTGCCCCTAACAGTGTTAGTAGTGTCTATACAGGTCCCCTTTGAAGCTAAAGGGAAGAATAACATATCAAGTGTCTGTATAAGATGCACAACACATAGCACAAATAACCTAACCAGTGCTCCAAAGATGTTCATCTTACAGCTGTAAGAAAGGTATTTAATTTGGGGATGTGATATTTCCCACATGTACCATACCAGTCTAATCTCTTTCCTTCTCTGTTTTTGTTTGGAAGCTGCTTAAAGTGACACAATTATTGCGAAAATTCTTCCTGCAACATCAGGCCAAATATTGTTCCTTTACTTTTTCTCAATATATCTTGCTATTCCCAAATAAATGTCTCAGAACTATGGTGGCATTGCACAGTTAATAAATGATTAAGAAAATGCATTGTAAAGTTACTAATTTAATAGGTTTTTAATATCGATGAAACATTTGTTTTTCCACTATCACAAATAAACTGAAATGAGACTGTTTACTTGGAAACACTTGGAAAAAATTAGCTGTAAATGGAGGAAGGTGCCTGTTTTCAGTATCAAAATGAAACTAAGAGCTGTGCATTTAGTATCAGGACAGAGTCATTGGTGTCTTTATCCAGTCAAGATCATTGGTGGCAGTAAATTATTTGAGTTCTGATACTGCAAACAGTTGGATGTGGTCCTTCATGCTTTTGGGGGTGTCATGGTTATGATAATGGGGTCTGAGAGTTACACTATGCATACAACTTTGCGCTTTGACTCCATTTAGGATACAGCTGAATGTCAAAAAGTAACTTTTGTTTCTTAATTTACTTGGGTTTTTTTACTATTTTGTATAATATTTCTCTGCTACTATTCATGATCAGTTACTTCTTCCTTCTGATATTTCTAGAACACAAGTGCATCTGCAAGTGGTGGACAAGTGGCACAGAGCAGAACAGCCCTATTAAAGTTATTTTTTCTCATGTATTTTGTTGAAAATTCATTGCATTAAAATTTGAAAACCATGTGAAATTTAAAAGGTTAACATTGGCATTAATTTAGATTCTGAAATGCAGTGTTACATAATGAACAAATGTATTGTATTATAAGGGAAGTCACATTTTTCACTGAATTAGCAGTGTCTGTTAGAAAAAGCTGGGAATATCTTGCATTTGCATGGGATACTTGCTACTGCTTCTTGTCTGATTTGCTGTTCATCCTGCTATTCCATCTTACAAAGTTCTTTAGGGGCTTATTAGACTTCACTATTTCAGCAGGCCTTAAATGCAGAAAAGGAACCCAGACCTCAAAACTTCCTTTACATGTGTTATCTTAGGAACAAGCTCTTAGTTTGTTACTGTCACCATCAACCACAACAGACTTTAATTAAATTCCAAGGATCACAGTAAGCATCAGCTAACGAAGTAACAGGAAGTGCTCAGCTCTTACATTGTCAGTTATGCCCTTGGCCATGGCCCTCAGCTCTGGCTGATGTGGTTACTCTAATGGTGAAGTGTGAGAAGTCATGTTTAATTTTGCATGCAAAAAAAAACCCCCTGAAATTATTGAATGAAGTGTTGGAAGTGATTAATTTCAAATGCGGTTGCATAAGCATTAAGTCTTAAATTCTGTTCCTAGAAAGGGTTGCAATCTCAACTTCTTTTGATGTCCTGTGTAACCTTAAAATTTATGGTTGAAGAAAAGCTAGAAAAAATTACAGATAATTAGAACAGGAGCATGTGAGAAATCAGTTCTAGTGAGAAGAGCTGAGAATTGATTGTTTTTATGGTTGGGAAAGGTCCACTTGACAAAATAATTTTAGTTGCTTTCTGGACCAAAAGCTGGTTCTTTACATTTTAACCACAAAATACAGAAGGCAGAAATGTAAATTTGCAGAAGTCTTTTTGGGAACAGAGGTAAGTGGGAGGAAATCTGTTAATGAAATCAAACCAGTATTATTAAAATGCATAACAAATTTATAAACATTCAATAGATTTTTGGTGGTGGGATAACTAACTGAATACATTTTAGAGCGATGTTGAAACAGAAAAAAAAATGTTTTTCCAAGAAAGAACAGGAAAAAGACAAAAAGAAAGACGGCGTTCTGTTTTTGAAGTTGCCTGACAAAATGCATAGCAATAGAATACAAAAGGCCTCTTTCTAATTGAATTACAAACTGTGTAATAGTTTAAACTGCAACAGCTGGTCTTATGAAGCTACCATATTCCTTGGAGACATGCTCTTTGGATTCTTTTAAGAATCCTACTAGACCAGTTCAACATTGCATTCTAAGTCTTTGTGCTGAAATAGCAAGATGTATAGTTTAACAGCTCAGGCTTTATTAAACAATAACTAAAGTGAAGCACAGCACATGGTATATGTCCACATCTGTGTTTAACTTGCATTAATTTGTCTTTAGCAGCATCCTTCTGTCTCAGTTCTGTTCTTTTTTGCTTTATGCTGTCACATCCTGAGGCAGTCACAGCCTTATAGACAACCCCTTGTTTCATGGGGATTGGAATCACTGGGTAGTTCTGGGGTGCTGCTACATTTTAATTAATAAGTTCAGTGTTGATCCTGGGAATACTTAAGAGGGTTTCTTCTTGTGGTTGAGGTTTCTCAATACAACTCTGAATTAGGTCGGCAAGGGAAAAAGTAGGGCCTGGGAGGTTTTCTAGGCTAAATGAAGTAACTACAGTCATTTGAGTAACAGCCTTAACAGTCTTTTCCTGCACCAGAAAAGTACATTACTCTGCAATTGGTCGCATGAGCTTGAATTTAGATTATTTTGAAGGAGATTGCCAGCTGTGCTTTAGAAACATGTCAAACACTGAATGACAAACTGTCAGCAAAACCCAAGACAATGTATCACCGTTTCTTTTTTGTGTGGAAAGTTCTTATGGTTTTCTATGTAGTTGTTTTACTTTATTGGTCAACAGCACACCAACTAAAAATATCTGTTTCTTTGAAAACATATGGTGTTTATGTTTTCTTAGAAAAATTTCAGTTGTGCTAATCCTAAATGATTTTTTTCTATTTAAGTTTCTAACATACTGTTTTTAATAGGGTCTTTTTTTTGTATAAGCAACGTAATTGATATTTCTTTCACAAACATAATGATTTTAATTTGTTTAAATGGAGATTCCTGTAACATTTAAGCATTTGATTAAGGAAGACTTGCTATAAAGCAACTGCACATCAGAATGCATGGTTTTATAACACTGGATTCTGTGTCTTTCCAAAGACACAGAAGTATATAAACTGAAGTTCCACAAGTATATAAACTAAAAAAATCTGTTTAGTAAAATACCTATGGCACCTCTGGGGGTTTTTTTCCCCATTTTTGAATGGTTAATGCAGAGGCTAACATGCTGATTCATATCAGATGTGTTTTGTCACATCAAAATAATAGTACAAGTTTGTTTTAATAAAGCCCAGGTTAGAGAAATGAGCCTGTTGTCTGATACCTATGGGTACACATGCCCTCTCTGAAATCAGATCTCTACAGCGCAGATATTCTGCATCCCTTTTACATATTGGTTTGTGGCAGCTTGAATTCTAATTTTGAAGCATGGTAATTGTTACAGTGCAACACCATAATAGGTGCACAGGTGGGCAAAGTGAGACCCTTGAAGTTTACGATGAAGCCTGAATGTGGTCTGAGCCCTGATGTATCTCACACTGTGTTTGTGCCTTGAATAATGGCGACCTGCAAGAAGGAGAAATCTGAGGTGAGGAGGTGCTTTGCTCTGGCTTTCAAAGTCTGTTTCATACATCTCCAGGTGGGAAACAAAAATAGGTGCCATCTGCTTTTCTCTTGCAACCTAAGAAGACCATCAGACTGCCAGAAGCAGCCTTGGTTTGTAGATTTAGTTAGTGTCCATGATGCTTGAACCTCTTGAAAGTCTTACTTTTTATATTTTTTAATTATTACCTCTATACATTTTTCTTCTTTTTTACAGTATTCTGTAACTTCTCTCAAGACCATCCCAGAATTATGTAGAAGGTGTGATTCACAAAATGAAGACAGATCAGGTATGATGCCCATTTCTGTCCACCCATAATATTCTAGACTTTGTTTTAATCATGTACAATTTGGCAACAATAGCTTCTTGGCAGTGTCCTGTTGTTTTGTTTTTTTCTCATTTATGTACAGTGTTCTGGAAATACAAGTTTCTTTTTTTTCAACAGATGTTAGTTCATTAGAAGGAAAGAAAGTTCCAAAAAAGGATTTGGCTGTATACAGATAAATGCAGGGCTTCATCTCAGCAGCTCCAAACCACAGTATGTGCAACAATTTACTTGAAAACCCGAGAAACCATTGGTGACAAGACGTAATAATGTAGGCGCCAATGAAAAAATGTTGGATACATTTACTACCCATATGGCCACGACCAGTCTGAGGGATGATGTTTTGCCAGAGTCTGAAACTGTATCAAGGATGCTACATGACAGAATCTACTCTAAGGCATACTGTAACAGTTAAGATTAAAGCCGAGTTTTTTATTTTAATAGTGTAAACTAAATGAAGAATCATGGCATATAGATGAGAACCAGCTGGAGACCTTCCCCCTGCCCCCTGACAAAAAGTGCATTCAGTGTTGTTTTTCACTCTGTAAATCAGATTAATCCGCTTTTATTTCTCTTTTCCTGATGGAGGAGAATGAATTGGTACGAGAAGCATTTTTGTTGAGCTATGAAAAGTTTATTGTGCTTTTTTGATCTTATAATTGAACTTTTGTTAATGTTGTTTCATCAAGTACTTTTATAACAGAAACAGGAGATCTGGAATTCATGGGATGTTACAAGGACTTAAGAACTATACTATACTTCAGCAACTTTTATTTCTATATTTTCTTTCAGACTTTTAAAAATTTCTACTGTGTTTAACTTCAGGGGAAACTTTCTGATTGCTACTTTTCTCACAGAGTTGTTAAAGGCCAGATCACCACATGCCACTGTCCTTGTCAATAAAGAGAAGCAAAGCTCTCCTTACAATACTTGCATGTTACTGCCCACACAGGGCACAGCAGTGATTGCACACACACTATTACTTGTTGCAAACAAGAGCAGGGAAGAAGTGTAATGGGTGAAGACTCCTGATCCACCCCTCTCAAACTGCTCTATCTCCTTGTATCCCAGTCTCCCTCCATCCTCCCCTGCATCCCCCCCTGCCTATTCCCCTTTCTTCCCATCCTGCCCCATTATACCCTTCTCTCCTTCCCCTCCCTCATCCATATCCCTTTTCTTCTCTCTTCTTCCTTCCTTCTTGCTGATTCTTCCCCCCTTCCTCATTCCTTGCATCCTGCCGTCTTCTCCATTTGTCCCATTCCCTTCCTGCTTTCTTCCCATCTCCTTCCCTTCTTACCCATCCTTACTCCCACTCTCCCTGCTCTCTCCCTGTTTTCCTATTGCTCCACACTATGCTTCTCCCACTCTTCTCCCATTCCTCCTGTCTTCATCTCTCCTCCTTTTCTCTTTTCCACCACTTCTTCCCCCACTCCCTGTTCCTCATTCTTCCCTGCCATTCTCCATAGCATTTAATCCCTCATCCCTCCCCACATGGTCCCACCATTCTCTCCCATATTCCTCCTCCCATTCTTCTTTCCCCATTTAAAATTCAGGTAGTAGTCATAAAGTTAAATGCAGTCCAATCATAAGGATGAAATACTGGTCATGGGCTCTTCCTTCGGACTGTGGGATGCTGGCAACTTACCGTGTATCTCTCTTGTTCCCTGGTTGCCTCTGCAAATGGACATTTTTTGATTATGATTTTCATTACATCAGTACTCGTCTATTCCCTTGAAAAGGGGTTGACAGAATCAAATACAGGGATTGCTGGAACACAGTAGTAGCTGTGGGTAGTCTGCCAGTAGAAGTTAATTGCAGTTTGGTTAAAAGTCTTGAGTATGAAAGGTGTCTTTTGCACTGATAGTAGTGTGGCAAAGTGGAAACAGTACTAAAAGCTGGGTTTTCTTGCTACTTACCACTTACTTCGGTGAATAGGAGATAGTACTGAAATATTTATTTTCACTGTGTTTAATCACTGAGTGATAATATAGTGCTGAACAGGAGTGCATCACTTTACATGTCTGTACAGACTTCAGTATTTCAAATATCTTGAAATATCAACAGGGCTGGATTAGTCAAGATTGTGTAAGGTCCCATTTGATAACTTTTCTAGTTCCTTTTGACACAATCTTTTGCCTTCCCTATACTGTAGATAATTAAAATAATGTTTCCAAAGTATTGATGATGTATGCTATTTTTTATGAAAATGGATTATATAATAAATCTTTCATACTATAGCATGAAGCATTCATACAAATTTATATCTGCATTCCTCTGTTAATTCGAGTAGTTACAAATAGAAAAACTCAGAGGTTTTACAAGAGCTGATCCAGCTTTTTACCTCATACTGACTGCTGCTTAGTTAAAGGTTGGATTTCTCCTTTAAAACAGAGAGGACTATGAAAGTAGTTACCCAAGAATTATTTTTTCAGAAGAACTAAACATTAAGTAAATGTTGACCATAGATAAGACATGTCATAGTCTAAAAAGTCTGTCATCTTTGTCTCAGGAAAATAATTAGTTCACTAATACAGTTAGGACAAAATTATGAAGAAAGTAAGATTCAAATTTATCCTTGAAAAATAATTAGATATAGATATATATATATATATACACACACATATACATATATACATATATGTATAGGCAACTATTTTCACCAGCAGGATTGTTAAAACAGATATAAACCAGACCAGTTTCTTGCTATGGAATTATATTTCTTAACTATGTGGCTAATAATATAGAAGTGTTACTATTCATTGTTTGCAGATAAATTTGGTAAATAGCCCTGTCATTCGGATTTTCTTTCCCCCTTTCACGTAAACATGGAATAGTAAGTTAGTAACATATGAAAGTATTTGGTTACATTGTTTTCAAATTACTCCAAACACTTTTAATCCTCGGCAAGTACTGGTGTTAACAAGTCAGTGTGTCTTCTTAAGCATTTCACATAATTCCTTCAGCAGACTTTTTGGGTTTTGTTAACTATTTCTGACAGCCTGTAACTTTTGCTCAGATTACTTGTTCTTTTGAAAGGGGAGGTACTTTAAAGTCTCCCCAATGTGTAGCTTTTCCTCCTTGGAATGCCACCATTGCCTCCCTTTATTGGACAGCACTGGCTGGTGGAGTGTATTGTTGGGAAGGTTCTGTTCCTGCCTCACTCTTTTGCAAGATGTGCGTGACAGCCATGCAGCAGCACAGTCTCACTCCTGACTCAGAATCAAAAAATCACAGAATGTTCTGCGTTGGAAGGAACCCCCAAGGATAATTGAAGTCCAACTCCTGGACCTGGACACAACAGCCCAAGAGTCACTCCATGTGCCTAAGAGCACATTGTCCAAACACCTCTTGACCTCTGTCAGGCTGGTGCTGTGACCATTTCCTTGGGGAGCCTGTTCAGTGCCCAGCCGCTCTCTGGGTGATTTTCCTAAATTTCCTCTGGATNGTCCCTGATGTCCCACAGGACAGGGTTGGCCCTCCTGGCTGCCAGGGCACTGCTGGCTCATGTTCGACTTTCCATTGACAGGATCCCCAGGGTCCTTTCCATAGCTCTGCTCTCCAGCCTCTCATTCCCCAGTCTGTCCCTACATCCAGGGTTGCCCCATCTGAGGAGCAGAATGTGTCACCTTCCCTTCTTAAGCTTCATACAGTTGGTGATTGCCCAGGCCTCTACTTTGTCGAGGTCTCTCTGCAGGGCCTCTCTGTCTTCAGAGGGAGTACCCAACTCCTCCTAATTTTGTATCATCTGCAAACTTCCTTCGTATTCCTTCAAGTCCTGCATCCAAGTCCCTTATGACTTCTCTGAGTCCTTCTTGGATTTAGGGAATTCTGACTCAGGAAAGTTCCAAGGGATCCTTGGAGCCAAAGTACATGTGCCCGTACCCCCAGATTACAAGGAGAAAGATACATGGTATTGGCAAAAAATTGCTGGGAAAATTGTGGTTTATCCACAATAAAACATGATTAAGTCTAATTGTTTTTTCTACAATGACGCATCAAGATAATGATCTTTTAGGTACCATAATAATCAATGGTACCATAATAAGGTGGACATTATCTTAGTTATTTAGAGCAAGGTGCTAATTAACTCCAAGACTGTGAGTTTAAGCCCTGTACAGGCCATTCACTTAGGAGATGGACTCAGTGATCCATGTGGATCCCTTCCAACTCAGAATATTCTGTGATTCTGTAATTTTTTTATCTTCAAAGATAGAAAATTAAAGAGCGTGGTTTAGAAATTGACCAAGCTAGCACATTTTTCCTGAAATGAAGTGTTAGCCAGCGTGCCTGTTGATTTCCAGCATTGTTTAATATAGGCTGATGAACTGAAACAGAAATCAGTCCTTTATGCTTTTGTTATTAAGCATTAAATGGTTGCATTCTTTCTGGGCAAATTTTCTAAGGACACTTGAACAAATGGTTCAAGACAACAGTGTTCAACAAGCTTCACTGAACCATGTAATTGTTGAAGTATATTCTGTCATCTGTGATGACTTTCAGTTGTCATTAAATGGATGTTTAAAATGAGGGCAATATACTACTCTAGACCTTTATTCAGAGATTGGTAAAAACAAATTCACTTTTAATGTCCAGCAGTTATCCTTCTCCACTGCTTTATTCATTCCCAAAGAAACTGCTATTTGAAAAATTATTCAAAATATTAGCTTCCTAATTCAGAAAAATAAATAAATCAATGAACATAAAGTTACAGAAAATTTCTGTCTCAGGCTCTTGGTAGTTTTTAATTGTGTGAGAAAATAATGTAAAATTTTATTTGGAATCAGTGTTTAAAGGCATCAATTTCACAGACTTGTTCTGCAAATATCTCCCAAATAAATATGTCTGAAAAAATAAAATACTGATTGGATCATTCCTTGGTAGAGTACTGAAGAATTTTCTTAGTGAAAAACCAATTGTACTAGCTACATAAGTTCTTTTCCTACCTGATTTTTGCATTCTCCCTCTTCCTTTTTTACGCATTTTGTGCCAGAATAACCTCTTCTGATTTTTCATTAGAACTTTGCTTGCTACCTTCCTTTTACATCCACAGATTGCTCTATACAAGAGTAAACCAAACGTATTAATTTCAACATTTTCTTTGCCTTTCCCGCTATTATCTGTTGAGAATGGCAGCTTTTGTATTATTCTTCGTTAAGCCAAGATAAGAAAAAATATTCATTCACTGAGACACAAAATGTTTGAATTACCTGGAAAAGATGCACTGTTATTTAAAAGCATTAATCATTATTTACCCTGTATACTCTTCCTCTTTTTATTTAGAGTGACTTGAAATTCAACTTGAATGGAAACAAACCCTCTCCATTTTTATCTGTGCAGGGTTGTTCTTTAATTCAGGTTCTCATGCTATAGAGCTTATGTTTAAGAACTCCAGTATGTATTCCTGGTACAGGTTATTGATATATTAAAACTGTAAAACAGTGCCACCTTCAGTCAAAATGAATTCAGTTAAATGAGAATTTTGTGATATTAGTAAACTACAGGAGTAAACAGATATTTGGATCTGGCTCTGATTATCCATTGATTTGTAAGAGACATCCCTTCCTTATCACATACTTCTGTAAGTATTGGAGATACATTGGTGGTACCAAATGTGAGTTTTTGGAAAGTTTCCCTAGTGTAGTCAACACCTCAGCACCTGTATACAAAGTCAGACTCACGGTGCTTTATAAGGACCTGGAATTAATGCAGGTCTCAATTGGTTCTAGTCTCTGCTGGAGGCATATCACAAAGAAGAACCTCGGGCATTTCTTTCACATGACAGTAAAACTCCAAATATGAAACTTTGTGTAGAAACTTGTTTCGGGTCCCTTCCCAATATTACATGAGCAATATGTTGAAATACTGCATTTTAAAAAATATAGGCAGTTGTCAATGCTGTTCACAGACTTTCTTAAAGTAAAACATGAATACTGGTATTTTCATTATACTCAGGACAATTTAGAGGCATTCTGATGTTTGGCATTAGACTGTAAGTATCACAGTAAGAAACTGCTTGTCACAAGTGTAAAATTTCACCTGTGCATGAGGTTTTCTTGATGACTGGAGAAAACCCAGTTGCCCTGTAGTTCTACAGATGCTTGTATACCAGATAAAACTCCACCTCTCACCATGCTCTAGATGTAGAGATGGTTGAAAAATACTCTGAAGTCAACAGATGCTTCCAACTGGAAACATATTATAAGGACCAATTTTGATTCCTGAAAATAGAATCAGCTGGGGATTAAATTGAAAGAGAGGTTGCTTCTTAGCTGCCCCATTTTTTGCTTATTTGCCCCCAGTAGTTCTAGGGCAGCTCTAAGTAAATAAATAGATAAGAAAACCTATAAGTAAGCCTGCAGGCCTCTGGACTCATTTGCCTTTTGTCTTCCTCAAAAAAAAAAAAAAAATAGAGCACAATATATGGTGAAGAACTACATCTGCAAATTTGACCCTTGCAGGTTTTCATCAGACAAAGATTTTTTTTGGTGCCAAAGAAATACTTTGATGCCTCAGGTCTATCAGGCAGCTACCACTTCTTGACTTCTGTGAATGAAGTCTGCAGTTTTTGTGTTCCTTGCTCTTTTTGCCTCAGATAGTAGGTTAATCCAAGTCTCTTATATTAATGAATAAAAGTTTAAGAAATAATTTTGACACATAGTTGGAGGAAAAAAATTTTCATCTCCTTTTAGGAGTATACCAGAATGATTTGTCAGATCCTGGAATCAAACTAGCTGCTCCACATTCTAGCCCCTGCCTTAAACTCAGGCCATCTTTTACTGTTGTTTATAATATAATCAAACAGTATTTATTTGACCCAGACTTTTAATGGCCCCTGTCTGAGTTCGTAAGTATGGAGAGATGAGCAGGAGGCTTTTCCTCTGGAGCAGCTGTTTAAGACTAGTCAGCGTAACTCCTGCTGTGCTGGTGCTTTGGAAGCTGTAGGCAACACTTGCTTTTGCTTCTTCGGGGAACAAGCATCTGAAAGCAGAATGAAAGAGATTCAAGCTGTGTCCTGGTCCACTCCAGGCTGTGGCTTTAGTGTCATATAGAGGGAAACCATGCTGTAGCTGCTTAAGGACTGGTGCAGCTCCCGAGGAGTAAATGGCACAAAGAAATACTGTGTCTGCTAGTCTGACTTGATTTCACCCCTTCAGCTATATGGTTAAATGCTGTTTTCTAATCCTTTATTAAAAGCACTGGAAATCCATCCTCTCAGTTAAGTGAAGAGCATGTTTTTAAGTCAGTAAAAACATTGCTAACTTGTTTTGGTGTTCCAGTTTGGTTATTTTTCCCTGGAAAAACTGTGTTTGTAAAGAGATGTTGGAAAAAAAAACAATGAAAAATGGAAGTACCTTACTCTGCTCTAATTTTAATGAAAGAAAGGAGAAGTACATGACTTCACAATTATCTGAGGCATATTTGTAACAAACATCATTGCTTCATCTTGGTGCCTGATTTTACAGTTTGGTCACCAGTGGTTTATGTAAATGCATATTATTAAAGTTATAAAGTGGAGAAAGTGAAGCAACAAAATAAATGTAAGCTTAAATAAAGTGACGACAAACAAAATGTTGATGCCTTTTCCTCTGTCTAGACCCCTGTGTTGAAAGCAGTGTTTTCATAAAACTCAGACAGAATTCATTTCCATACTGAGAGCTTAATAGTTCCTGTCAGAACAAAACAGCTGGGAAACATATGGTATCCATTTCCCTGTATCACTTGGAAAAAATTTCACATGTAAATAAAACCAACATAAAAGTGTAGGCCTTTGAACCTAGAATCTTATACAATACATAAATAAGTCAGTACAGTGCGTTCTTTGTATTGGCCCACTAAGTTACATGCCTTTTGCTTATTTTTATTTTTATTTCTTCTTCGGAAATGTTTTCTTAAGCACTTCCAAAAGTATTAATGTAATTTTCAGACATCCATAACTACTAAAGCCATACTAATCTTTTGCTTCAGATATTAATGTTGCACTGAAAGTGTATATATCTGTTTCCTTAGGAAGGTGTTCATGGCAAATTGTGTGTTTTGACCACAAATTAGATTCCACTGATAAGCAGTTAGCATATGTTATAAATCTGCTTTGTTTAAACAGTATTCTGGACTTCTAGAATGCATTAACTCTTAGTGTACATTGAAAGGGGCATAGTAACTGCCTAAAGGCTTTTGTGGTTTTAGTGCTGTTCCTCAACTGAAAATAACAAAAGAAAGAAAACTCTTTGCCAGAATTCCACTTATTATGAAGATCGTCAATATCACCAGCTGGGACTATGAAAGAGTGCAAATTCAGTAGGACTGAGTTCATGTTCACTAGGATTAAAAGTTTGGTTGACTTGAGCTCTTTCCCTTCTCTCAAGTCAGACTCACTGGTCAAACTATCCTGCAGTGCACTGAAATAATTGTCTGGAGGGTCCAGAGCTATAGGTGTAGATGTGGGTGTGGGTGTACACAGGTTATACATATAAGGGATGGAAAGTTTGTCAGAGAAACCCAATATAGAGAGGAGAAGTTAGGAAGGAACATCACACCTCAATAAGCAGGGTCAATTTTTAGATCGGAAAATCACAAAATTGTTTAGGTTGGCAGTGTCCACTTAAGATCATCTAGATCAATGACAGGGGCAGCTAGAGCAGGTTAAGCCAGATCTGTGTCCAGTTGAATTCTGATTATCTCTAACAACAGAGATTTCAAAAAGTCTCTGGGCAAGTATGCCCAGCCACACAATTTAAGAAGTGTTTTCTGGTGTTCAAATAGAATTTCTTATATTTTACTTTGTGCTAGTTGCCTCTCTTCCTGTCATGGAGAAGAGCCTTGTTACCTCTTCTTAATGATGAGATTCCTCCTGACCCTTTCTTTCCCCAAGCTGAACAGCCCCACCTCAGTTGATGTTCATAAATTTCTAGTTCTTGTAAGAAAAATATATCTTCCAGAGGAAACAGGCCTTAAAAATTGAGCCATTGTTATTAGTGCTAAAACAAATCCACTAAAAAGTTTTGACTAACTCTTCTGTTGCCCTCCCAGAAAATCCTCCTACTTTTATGAGGCGTCTCAATGCAGAGCAGAGTGCAAACTGACATAGTTGGACAGGACCCCTGTAAATGCCCTGTAGGCATTATTTTGTTAATAATAATTCAGAGATTGTGTCAGGTTGAAAGAGACCCCAGCAGGTTATGGTTATGTGGTCCAATCTCCCTGCTTAAGCAGGGCTGTCCCAGAGCACATGGCACAGGATTGTGTCCAGGTTGTTCTTGAATATCTACAGTGAAGGAGGCTGCAAAACCTCTCTGGGTAACTCAGTCACCTGCACAGTAAAGGAGTTCTTCCTTGTGTTCGGGTGGAACTTCCTGTGCATCAGTGTCTGCCCCTTGCCTCTCCTGCTGTTCCTGGACACCGCTGGGCAGAGCCTGGTCCATCCTATTGACACCCTCCCTTCAGACACTCATAGATACTGATGAAGTCCTGCCTCAGTTGTTTCTTCTCAAAGCTGAACAGGCCCAGCTCTTTCAGCCTTTTCTGGTAAGAGAGATGGTCCTGTCCCTTAATAGTAACAGCCCTCCATTGGATCCACTCCAGGAGCTCCATGTCTCTTTTGTACCGAGGAGCCCAGAACAAGACATGGCACTCCAGATGTGGCCTCATCTGGGCCAAGTAAAGGGTGAGGATCACCTCTTGATCATTGCTGGCAATACTTTTCCTGATGCACCCGAGGATACCATTGGCCTTCTTGGGCACAAGCACACACTGCTGGCTCATGGACAACTTATGTTCTTGGTTAGAACTTGATTAGAAATAATTATTTGTAATTATTACATTATACATCCTTGAAGAAAGCTTCTTTTAGGAATGTAAAATTCTTCAGTTTTGATAAGAGATGCCATTAAATCTGTTTAGATATTAATCTGGCATGTTATTATTAAATTCTTGTTTCTGGTGTTTGGCCAGATGTATCTTTAAAGCATACTATCATGTCACATGGCAGGTAGGACTCACTGCTAAATTAATTTCCTCTATTTCTCTAGTTTCCAGCAGCAGCTGGAACTGTGGGGTCTCAACTCTTCTTGGAAATGCACAGAAACCAACAGGAATTGCAGATGTATGCAATAAATTCAGACCAGTGAAGAGGGTTTCTCCATTAAAGCACCAGCCAGAAAGCTCTGAGAACAATGAAAGTGATGACCAGAAGAACCAGAAGGGAGAATACCAGAAAGGCAGTGATTCTCAGTCTGCACCTCCAAATGATGACCAGAGTCCAGGAGAAGGAGAGAGCCTTAAAAGCAAAAGCACCGAGCCTGCTGTTCTGCTTGGGGAGCTGGAGCACTATGACCTGGATATGGATGAAATTTTGGACGTGCCTTATATCAAATCAAGTCAGCAACCTGTTCCTTTCACAAAGGTAGCTCCTGAGAAAAAACTTTTAAGTGTGTGTTCAACTGTGAATGGTCTAAGTGTCAAGACCTGTCCTGCAGGGAGCACGGAGAGCTCGCCTGCTGGCGGGACGCAGTTCTGTGTGCTGTCTCCTGTGAAAGGCGCTCAGCTGAGAAAAACACAGCCCATTGTCCTCGATCAGCACAAGCACTCAGCGGAAGAATTAGAGCTTTCCCAGCCTTTAGTTAAGTGTAGCTCAGCCCATGAATCTGAAGCCCAAGGCAAGGGCTTCCTCAGCAGGACACTTGCTGATCCTCTGGCTCACAAAGCTGAGAAGACTATGCCGAACTGCCACCGCAGGACTTTCCACCTGCAGACAGCAGTGGCAGAAAGCAAGCAGCTAGAGGAGCTGAGTATGAACTGGAGCAGTGCAGGGGGCCCAGAAGAGAGGAGCGAAGAGGTGAAGAAAATTAAGAGCATCTTAAACATTGTAAAGGAAGGCCAAATATCTTTACTGGTGAGTATCATCTTTTTCATAAGAAACATAGAATAAAAGTGATCTGTGATGTGCTTTATTAAGCTAGCTAAGCTGATGAAGCTCATGTTTTGAACCACTGCCCTTTTTATCTTGTAGACTGTTTAGAAATTAAGCGTATGGGCTTCCAAATGGAAAATATTGCTATTTAAATAAAATACATAGCAAAATCAAGATACTAGTTTTATGCATGCACAGCCAAGATTGCTGTTTTATGCAGTACACTGAAATTATAAAGAAGGCGGACATTTTAGCTAATAGAATCGCTTAAATATAAAATTTAAATCCTAACTGAGTTTTGCCTTTCACATTTGTGGGTCACTTTGCTCAATTATTGCTGGTTTACCACCGTTGTTATGTAGAGGTTGATGATGGGAACAGAGAGGCTTCTGTTGTATTCTGATTATTATTCAGGAGTGTTTATGCTGTCTTGTTGCAGCAGCATTCTCAGGCAGGAGGTTTCTGTAAAGCCTCGTTGGCCTCTGACCCATATGAAAGTTTTTTTAGTAAATTCTAGCACTGGGATCAGGCAGTGTCAATGATGGTTTCCAAAGTAACTGGCTGCAAGTTAGCACAATGATGCAGATCTCCACATGGAACAGCTGGTGAAGGCACAGTGTATGTATAAAAACTGTTTTTGTTAGATTTTTGTTTAGCTTCTCTGTTTAGCAGTCTAGCTCAAGCACAAAGGCATGCCATTAACATAGAAGCAAGGACAAAGGAAGATACTCAAAACTAGACAGAGGCAGAAGAGAATATTAGATTACTCATTAAGAAATAAAAGCAAGTTAAATTCATCCTGAAATAGAAACTGGGGGGCAAAAAAGAGGACATCATAGGTAAGAAAATATGTATTTTTTCCAAACTGGTAGAAACTTCTTCATGAAGTACACTCATGGAACAATACTCTGGCAAGGCTGCATAACTCTAGAAACTTTGTTATTGCTACTTCTTGACTCTGTCTTCAATCTTCTGTTTTTCTTTTGGAGCTTCTCAATCCAATTGTTTTGTCTCTAAATTAGAATTGGGCAGAAATAAAGTATTACATCATAGTGGTGTAGAACTTCGAGTAAATGTCTCAACAGTTTTTTTCATAGAAACAAGCTATCACATAAAAGTCTCCTGTCATGTGCTTTAACTATGTTTTAAATGGTGCTTAGTGTAAGCTTCCACTTTTGTGATGAGCAAAATTAACCAGGAATGTCTTTTAGAAGTTATGAATGTTTTCTCTTCAATTACTCATCAATATAATGAAAAGGAGAAAAAATTAAAAGGAGAAAAAACTCAAAAGAGATGGAAATTATTAAAATGTGGGTATATTTGCAGCTACCTTGTTGATCAGACTAGTGTAAAGACTTAAAGGCACTTAAGATCTTTCACTGTTGCATGACAATTGCATGAGAAGGAGAGAGACTTGACAATTAATCAAGAACATCCCACTTCTGTCCTTATGCTAATAGTACCCAGGTTCTATATAGTGAAGTGAAAAGCTCTGGATTTTGACTTGTGAAAGAACATGCCTGTTGGGAAACCTTGTGTTTGCCTTGTGTCTGGGGCTGTGAGGATAAATGTATCTTTTTATCCTTAGTTGTAACTAACATAGGGGGTTTTTTAACAGCCGCATTTAGCAGCAGATAATCTGGATAAGATCCACGATGAGTGTGACAACAATCTGTTGCATGTAGCAGCATCAAAGGGACATGCAGAATGCCTGCAACATCTCACTTCTTTGATGGGTGAAGACTGTTTGAATGAACGAAACATTGAGCAGCTAACTCCAGCTGGATTAGCAATAAAGGTAACCGGCCCTTTCTCTACTGTAACGTGACATAAAGGTTTAGTTTCCTCCTGTGATGGCAGTAAGAAACACATCCAGCAGGATGTTATTTTTCAAGCTTTGTAAGTGAAAGAAAAAAAACCCTGTTGGCTGGCACTACATAAGCAAAGTAAAATGGATTACTACACAAGATGTAATATCCACTGTATAACAATGACAATTTCTACACTGTTGTCAATGCACATACATTAATTTTTAAATCAGTCTACTGAATCTAAAGACTATTTGTTATATTTAAAGCAGCTTTCACTTAACTTGGATTGTTGTTTCTTTAGGGAGCATAACAGTTTCTTGTATTTTTACATGATCTTGTAAGACAAGTGTGAGAACAAGTTTTAAAGCATAAAAGCACCTCGAGGTGAAAATTCCCGGTTGTCTAAAGCATTTGCATCAAAGTTAAAAGGTACATGTTGCAGAACAACCTGTTAAAATCTCAAAAAAATTAATGTCCAAGTTTACAGGAAAACTTATTAGGTAGGAAAATATGAAAATTCATGCTGCTACTACACTAAAATAAAAGATAGTGCTGGAAAGCTGATGATTTAACCATAGTGGTTCTGGTTCTTTACTGAGAGTGAATGGTTGAATGTCATTCCTTTTATCCTCTAAATACATTAAGGACAAAGAAGGGAAGGGGTGCAACATAAGACAAGAGTTTCTGTTTCTTTGAGAGAGTTTATTGTTACTTCCTTCCTGGGAAAAGTTTGGAAACTGAGAAGACTGGTGGATTCCAACCTGCAGTTTTGCATATTTGAGGCATCATTTCAATGACCTGGGGCCCTAATGCAGGTGTCAGGGTTGGGTTTTTTTATTTTTCTGGGCCAAGCCATATGATTAGAAAATTAAACTGATCCTAGTTGTACTAATGAAATGCTCCAAAATCTTGGCCCCAGTTCAAACTGTATAGTTACAGTCTGTCAGTTTAAAGTCTTTAAATTTTTTTGAAATTTTTCTTTCTTGTTTATTCAAGGTAGGTATATAATGTGTTTGTAAGCCAGTAAATTCTGATCAACATCGCTTTTGTGGAAAAGAGGTGCACACCTCACATAGTACACCATTGTGGGAGTTACAATGGTATAAAGGAAGAGCAAGAAAAATAAATATCATTGAATCAGTGTTGAAAACCACTCTGGAAGTAAGGATCAAGGGCCACAAGATTTAGTTAAGCCAGATCACTTAAAGGCTCTTACAGAAATTTGCAATGACCCAGGACAAGTCCAGTTATGTAGGTCATCATTAGAAATACTTGTGCTGGGGCACCCTCACTCACAGGAAGAACTCCACACCCTCTTCTGTGAATGACAAAGTATCCTCAAGTATTGTTGGAAGTAAAGGAACCAATTGTTAAATAAGCCAGCATTTCTGCAGAAAAAGACAAAAGGTGTTATTGGCTTATTCTTTAAATTCTTAATCAAACTGGAAATTTTTCATAATTCTGATAAGCTTTTTGCTCTCTAGTAATGTGTTTAGAATGGAAACAGCTGGAATTTAGACTTTTTTTTTTTGCTTGTTTAGAATGGTCAGCTGGAGTGTGTTCGGTGGATGGTGAGCGAAACAGAAGCTATTGCAGAACTCAGTTGCTCAAAAGATCACCCGAGCCTTATTCATTATGCAGGTTGCTATGGCCAGGTATGACTTCATTTTTCAAATGGATTACTTAGATGCTTATACAGGAATTTGAATTAAAGTATGTGTGTCATTTTGTGGCTTTTAATTACAGGTGTTCTGAATTTGTTGATGTATAGCAAAATCTTTCCCAACTTAACCTGTAAAATTTTTTCAGCATTTTCCCCCTAAAGTTGTTTGTTTGATTGTTTTTTCGGGTTTTTTTGATTGATTGTTTGTTTTTTGGTTGGTTGGGTTTTGTTTTGTAAGGTTTGAATAATAGCAAGGAGAAGATTAGCTGGCATACTAGGCTAACCAGTAAATCCCAAGAATGTCTACAGAGATCAGCTGTCATCTAGAGGACTCATAAGACACATCACAAGAGCAACAAAATGTTGCTGTTTAAGAATTCATTGAATTGGCAGTGAAGTGTGGTGGAACTTGAACATCATCTGTCTAGCTTTAGCCACTTTAATTGAAAACTACATACAAAAGTAAGTTGTATTAATGAACATTCTGATTAGAAAGGGACCCACAAGGATCATCTAGTTCAACTCTTAAATAAATGGCTCATATGGGGCTTGATCCCATAAGCTTGGTGTTATTAGTACCATGCTGTAGCCAGCTGAGCTAACTGTAAATCAATCCTGTTTCACACCTAACTTGTCTGTTAATATAACCACTGAAGTACAGCATTCTAGTGCATTGCTAATATCTGGAGGAACATATATGCCACTTAATTACATTACATTCTCTTCTCACAATGTCTGTTTTCTCCTAAGTAGATCTTGCAATAATCCATCTTCAGGGAACCTTCTCCAGGATCTACTGTGGAAGGAATAGTGATCAGTTATTCTTCTCTAATCTCTTTGGCAGATGGAGCATTTTATCCCACAGTTTCTTTGACAGACATTAAAGATAAATCATGGAATCACAGACTCATAGACTGGTTTGGGTTGGAACCTTTAAAGATCATTTAGTTCCAACTCTCCAGACATTGGCAGGAACACCAAACCTCACTGATTTTGTGCTAATCCTTTTTACTCTTCCTAAGAAAGAACAAACAAAATAACCACTAAGAAAATAATTCTTTGCCGTGTGTGGTTATCTCATTCAATGCCATACAATTACTGTGGCATATTTCTGCAGCTAACTGCTTCTGTCCAGGCATGAATTTACTGAAGGGGAAGGGAAGGAGAGGAGGCAGGTTTTGAAGGCTGTGGAGCTGGGAGTCTACCTTTTCTCCTGTTGTTTCCATAGGCACACAGAGACCCTTGTTTTCATGCTGTGGAAAGACCTCCCTTTGTCTGCACTCTCCTACTGTGCAGATGTTACTGGTGTGAGATAGGACCCTGCTGGATATGCAGATGCCTGGTGTTAGCAAGTTTGCTGTAAACCCAGCACTGAGGATAGAAAATATGTCAGGCAGATCAGAACTGGATTAGAGAAAAGAGTGCTTGCTACTGGGAAGAAAAAGTTTGGAAGAGAAAGTTGCATGTGAACTTAAATTCATATCTTCACTTGATTAACCTAATTTTGCCCCCATCTCTAAAGATATTTATGTAAACTAAAGCCAATGAAGTTTTGGGGTTTTTCAGTGAGCTGTGCTATCTACTGCCAGAAACAGATCTGGCACACTTTATCTAGATTCTTTTCAAAGCAGAACGGAAGCTCTACCACTTAAGAAACACCAGCTACAGTTAGCCACCCATGAAATTTGAAAAGGTGATACATGAATTGCTGCCAAAATTTCTTAGTTAGCTGAATGCCAAACAAAGTTCATATGTAATACCAATTATCTTTTTTTTATATTCCATAAACAACCTTCAAACATGAGGGAATATGGAGGCTGAAGGAATGCCAGACTATCTTACCCAACTGTGTTAAGAAAAAAAAAATCTTTAAGAAATTTAAATGCTTACTTGGCGCTGGAAGCTTTAATTTATTTTACCATTACTTACATGAGAGATAATCCATATAAACACTGGTCTTGGCAGAATTACAAGAGTAATATTTTTACAAGGAAGACCTGTTATTGAATCCTTTTCTAAGAGAGTAAGTCCATCCATTGTTTCCCCAGGCATTAGACATGCACGCCATATTTTTCTTCAAGAATTATAATTTAGAACGGGCAGCAGAAGGGAGTTCATAGTAAAGTTCCTATGTTAAAGGTCATCAAACTACAGTCATGGCCTGCCTCCAAGGACATGTCAGCAACGTTTTATTTTTCCAGTGGGAGAGGGGACCGCATAAGTTAATCTGATTGAAGAGAATAAGAGCTCAAAGTCAACCTATAGCCTGGTCAGCATAGTTCCTAACAAGGGTTCCTTTAAGCATGAGATTATGCAAGAGAAGCCATGATAGCTGGCAGGCCTTTTCACACTGGGCATAAGTCATGAGTGCAGAGCATGCCAGCTGTGTCTGGCCCAGTTCACCACGTCTCAGGAAGGTGGTGGTGCAGTCCTGGGTGCACATGGTCCTAGTCCTGACTTAGAGCTTCATGGGGCTGGAAAGTCTTTCCATCAGGGATTCTGTGGCAGTATGGACTGCACAGGTAAGAGACAGAGGGTGGGGAATGTCAAGGCTTTATGGTTTCTGAACTCAAGAGAATCTAGGGAGACTTTGGGCAACCAGCCTAAAGCATGGCTGAGGATGTAGAAGGGATCCTGTGCACACCTTGATAGTGGTACAGCTCTGGAGAGCACAGTGGGAAAGAGTATATGACATTCAGATATGCAGATACCTAACAAAACACCTCTGTTTTACACCTCAGGATATTGGCCTTCCTGTCTAATGTCATTTTTTCAAAGGCAATGTGTTGTTTTCACTCACTCCTACTCCTCTACTGTGAAGGGATACTGGGAAGGCTTATTTAATTAATCAAGTGATGGGGCTAGGATTAGCTGTAGAGTCAGTACTCTTCAGCATGCTAACCCTTCCTTTTGTAGGCCATGTAATGATTTAAATGGTCCATGTTAGTTGTACTTGCTTCTCTAAAAGTCATCTGATGGAAACAAAGTCAAGCAGCCTGTCCCAAATTTTCCTGAAACATTTTTGTAGAGGTTTGAATTATTGTAGGTCTAGAATATGCCAGAGGGGTATTAATAACTGCTAGAGCATAAGCATTGTAGGTCTTAAAAGTAACAGATATACTGAATAATTTATCAGTATTTGTCAGTTCCTATTACTTCACAAAGTGATTGTTTTTCATTGTCTTCATCTGATGAATTTTCTTACTATCTTTCCTTTTGTCTGAACAAATTGAAGACTATAAATTTATTCCCGAAAACATTTCTCCTGCAATTACATATTATGAGTGTTAATAAAGTGAAGTGTGGCATATTTTGATATATGATGGTGCTGTTTTCCCTAGTTTTAAGTGAAAAAAAAAAAAATTTGTTTTCTTGGGTTTTTTTGGTCAAGGATAAATTTGTTGAAACTCAAGCTGTTTGAGTAGAACTACGACCTTGTGCCTGTGATCACTTAGTGCACAGGAAGTCCTAAGGACAGAGCCACCCAGCCACTTGATTTCCTTGTTGATAAGATAAATTACTAGAAAGCATCATTTACTCCATGCTGATTGTGGCCGTAAAATTACAGAACATGCGTAACATTCTCGTCCCTAGTACATTCCAAAGAAATACATGATTTCAAAGCTATAGTTGTCTTCCAATTCTGCAGATAAGCTTTGCTAAAATATTTTTCTTTTAATTTACTAAAACATAGGGGCAATTCATAGGAGTAGTATAATCCTTCTTTTTTGCTGGCCAACACCACAGGCATATTGAGAAATGCTCAAAAGTATTTTTAAAGGGATATGTGATCTGTAGTCATTTCTCCATGCTGGCTGTCAGCTGTGTTGGGCATTCAGCCAAGGAGAAGTCAAAATACCTATGCCTTCACCCTGTAATAAGAACAAAATTGCTGCTAAAGTGAAGATATGAAGAAGATAAGTATCAGTCAGAGTAGCACTCTGAAGTAGTAAGCAAAGACCCAGATGCTTAAATGGGCAGAATCATCTGGAGTAGCTCTAGAAGGGTCTGACAATTCCTCTCCTTTTCATTGAGATTGATATTTCTGGTTTTTATTTCCAACCTTTTTAGAATTTTCTTTCTTCATTTTTATTCTTTCTGTTTGCTACTTAATTATGTCCCATATGTGCTTTCAGTACTGTCTTATTTAGGTCTACTTTAGTTTTCCACATTTCTAATTTTGGGTGATTAGTTTGCATCAGCAACACTAGAATCCACAAAGCCCCTTTGAACTGGAGTTCTGAGTCAGTATGACATGATAGATATCAATGCAAGATATTAAAAATACCTGTTAAAAAAGTTTTGTGCTAGGAAGTAATTTAGTCTTTTCACCTTTGCAGATAGAATATCTGGGAAAGCAGCTGTAGTCAGCTTTAATTGATCCCACTTTTCTATGTAATCTATAGATTTATTGTAGATTTTCAATATATATAATATTCATTATGGTGAAATGAAATTTAATCTGGAACATAGAACATAGAAAGTTCCTAGAGAGAAGAAATTTTTTTCCAAGTTAATCCCCTGGAGAAAATACGAAATCAAAAAAGCTTAGTGCACATATATAACTCTCCATTGTTAGAAAATGTGTACCCAAATGTGTATTGCACACACAAAAAGCGGTGTTAAAAAAAAAAAGGGTTCTACCTCAGTTTTGGCTTCTAGACCTTCAGTGACAAGTTTTTACAGTCCAAGTCTCCCCATCCTTTCATACAAATGGCAGGAGCATACAAACAGTCCATGAGTCAATACCCCAATTCTTAGGGTAGCTTCATTTTCTGGTTTTAGCTGTGTTGCTTCTTCTTTAGCACAACCACACAGAGGTGGGGAATGATGATAGATTTGAAGAATCTAACTGCTCAGCTCTGTGATCTGAGCATAATCCTGTTTTAATTTTCCAGAGAGGCTTGTGAAGTCTGACTGAATTTCACAACATGATTATCAGATTGATATATGGGTTATTCTTCCTCAGGTTTCATCACCAACACAGAAGCTTACAAAATCTTTATGTACAATTTCTCAGAATGTGTTACAGTGTGTTAGTCGTATTTTTCCTATTATTTCTTTTTATAAAATAAAGTATTTCAGCTTTTTTTCCTGGGGAGAAAAAAGAAACCCAAAACCCCCCAAAAGACAAACTAGAGTTCCATGATGCACTAAGCCTACAAAGTTAAGAGAGAATCTGAACAAGAATTATTGGATAGTATTAGTAATAGATTACAGCACCAGTATTCCTTTAGTACATTTAGCTTTTCATTATTTCTTATCTTTTGTGACATTTCTTTGCTCTTAGGAGAAAATCCTTCTGTGGCTCCTTCAGTTTATGCAAGAACAAGGGATTTCACTGGATGAAGTTGACCAGGATGGAAATACTGCTGTTCACATAGCTGCTCAACATGGCTATCTAGGATGCATACAGGTAGAGTGATAGCTATAGCAGAAACCTCTAAACTTCAAGCTTGAATGACAAAAAATTATTATGGGAAATCTTAGTGGGAATAATTACTGATACATTAAAATATATCAGAAGGAAGAAGTTTAAACCAGTAGGAGTCAAACTGAAATACTGAAAAGCTCCAGGATTTTGATTCTATTCTCAAGTATGCTCTTCTAAATTTTAACTAACTTGTACTGCAAGATGAAAGCATGATTATACTGTTTATATATTAGCAGCTAGTGTGTATGTTTTTGTGTTACAAAAGGGCAGCCAATGCAGATATGCATACTTTTCTTATTACTCTGATATTTTCCTTCTGTTTATTTTTCCATTGAAAAAGGACAGTTGTAGCTATCTAGCTCAGGGGAAGTATAAAAGATAGGTTTGTTGAACGATTTACACCTTGAATAAACCATCCTTTTCAGACTTATCATCCTGGAATCAATCTGTGCTATACAATGAAAAGTGATGCTGATTTGTAACTAATTTTCAGTGAATCATCTTGGCCACTGAAAACAACATAGTTTGTAGAGGTGCTAAAAATGGTAATTTGTCCATCTGAGAAGGCTTACACATCTACAGCACTTACAGGAGCCAGAATAAAGCAGTTTGGATACCTCTGTTCAGTACCTGTGTTCAATGCAGACATACCAAAAAAGTTGTGGAGTTGAACTGGATGGCTGGTCATAGAGTCATAGAACCACAGAACCATTAAGGTTGGAAAAGACCTCAAAGATCATCAAGTCTGACCAAACTAGCACCACCACCATGTTCACCATGTCTTCAAATGCCACGTCCACACCAGTTTTTTTGTCCACTTCCAGGGACAATGACTCCACCACTTCAAAGGTTGGTCTGTTCCAGTGCTTAACAACCCTTTCTGTGAAAATTTTTTTCCTAATAGCTGATCTAAAGCTCCCCTGGCACAACTTGAGGCCACTTCCTCTCATCCTGCTAACTTGTTACCTGCAAGCAGAGGCCAATTCCTCCCTGGTTACAACCTCTTACCAGGCAATTGTAGAGAGCAATGTCCCCCCTCAGTGCCCTTTTCTCCAGGCTAAACAACCGCAGCTCCCTCAAATTCACAGGGCTTTTGCTCCAGACCCTTTCCCAGCTCTGCTGCCCTTCTCTGCATTTGCTCCAGCACCTCAGTGTCTTTCTTGTAGTGAGGGGCCCAGAACTGGTCACAGGGCTTAAGGTGTGGCCTCACCAGTACTCAGTACAGGGGTATGGTCAGTGCCCTGGTCCTGCTGGCCACACTATTGTGGTCACAGGCCAGGATGCTGTTGGTCTTCTTGGCCACTTGGGCACAGCTGGCTCATGTTCAACCACTGTCAACCAGCACCTCTAGGTCTTTTTGTACCAGGCAGCTATCCAGCTACTCTGCTCCAAGCTTGTTGTGCTGCTTGGGGTGGTCCAAGTGCAGTTGAATCTCATCTAGTTGGCCTCAGCCCTTCGACCCAGTCTGTGCAGATCCCTCTGCAGAGCTNCACTTCCAGGGACAATGACTCCACCACTTCAAAGGTTGGTCTGTTCCAGTGCTTAACAACCCTTTCTGTGAAAATTTTTTTCCTAATAGCTGATCTAAAGCTCCCCTGGCACAACTTGAGGCCACTTCCTCTCATCCTGCTAACTTGTTACCTGCAAGCAGAGGCCAATTCCTCCCTGGTTACAACCTCTTACCAGGCAATTGTAGAGAGCAATGTCCCCCCTCAGTGCCCTTTTCTCCAGGCTAAACAACCGCAGCTCCCTCAAATTCACAGGGCTTTTGCTCCAGACCCTTTCCCAGCTCTGCTGCCCTTCTCTGCATTTGCTCCAGCACCTCAGTGTCTTTCTTGTAGTGAGGGGCCCAGAACTGGTCACAGGGCTTAAGGTGTGGCCTCACCAGTACTCAGTACAGGGGTATGGTCAGTGCCCTGGTCCTGCTGGCCACACTATTGTGGTCACAGGCCAGGATGCTGTTGGTCTTCTTGGCCACTTGGGCACAGCTGGCTCATGTTCAACCACTGTCAACCAGCACCTCTAGGTCTTTTTGTACCAGGCAGCTATCCAGCTACTCTGCTCCAAGCTTGTTGTGCTGCTTGGGGTGGTCCAAGTGCAGTTGAATCTCATCTAGTTGGCCTCAGCCCTTCGACCCAGTCTGTGCAGATCCCTCTGCAGAGCTTTTCTGCCCTCAGCAGATCAACACTCCTGCGCAGCTTGGCATATCTGTGAACTTACTGATGATGCACTTGATCCCCTTGTCCATGTTGTTGATTACCTTAAACAGGACTGGCCCCAACCCTGAGCCCTGGGGAACACCACCACTGACCAGCCACAATCTGGATGTAAATACACTCACCAGTGCTGTCAGAGCTTTGCCATCCAGCCAGCTTTTCACTCAGTGAACAGTACATCCACACCATAGGCAGCCAGATTCTCCAGGAGAATACTGTGGGAAGCCATATAAAAGGCTTTACTAAAATCTAGGTGAACACATCCACAGCCTTTTCGTCATCCACTTGGCAGATCACTTTGTCATAGAATGAGATCAGGTTGGTCAAGCAGAACCTGCCTGTCAAAAACCCATGCTATGGGTGAGATCCCCTGGTTGTCCTGTACATGTTACATGAGAGTAGTCAAGGTGATCTGCTCTCTGAACTTGCCTGGCACTGAGGTAACACATCACTTGGCTGACAGATCTGTTCTTCCAGGATCTTTCCTTCTTCAAACCCTTGTTATACAAGGGTGCCAAGTTTGGCAACTTCCAGTTGCTGGAACCTCCCTGGTTGATCAGCGCTTCTGGTAAATTATTGAACGTGAAGCAACTTAAATTTGTGTTAATTGCAGATGAACCCTTTGTCCATCAAATCTGCTAGAACCACTAGTCACAGGAGTACATTTCAGTGTTTGTGTTGTTGGCACTTTGAGCAAAAGCTGTTTGGAGAAGAAATAATAATAAAATTATTCCAGGAAATTGCAGAGAGGTATTTGATAAACAAACTAGTCATTGGAGAAGAACAGATAAAAGAATAAATAACCTCTTGGCAGAAAGGCAAGAAACAAAAATTAAAGTGATTAAGTCAAGTTAGGGAGGAAAGCATGTCTAAGGAGGAGCAGTAATTCTCAAAGGACTCAGATACGTATCAGTAAACATGTTATTCCTGTTACCACACATGAACCAGTCCACGTCACTCTTCAGGCCACTGCAAATACAGAACATTTGTATTAGCCCAACCCTGCAAGAATTACAGAGAGTAAATTTTCATTAGCTAACCTCTTCAGAGAGCTACGTATATTTGTGCACACTGCTATGTTGGATCTACAGCTGCAGAGCTATTATCATTATTATTGTTGTTGTTATTATTATTATTATTATTATTATTATTGTTATTGTTATTGTTATTATTATTATTATTATTATTATTATTATTATTATTATTATTATTGCAATCTATTTATATATTTGGTCACCAAGAAGACATAACTCCGTAACTCTCAGTTTGAGAGTATTGTGTAATAAAAAAAGAAAAAACAGGTTGAGCTGAATGAATAGACTTGAAAAGAAGACAGTAAATTAGATTTGGAGAACATGAACATTTCTGCATTTTCTTACTGAGGGAACATATCTTTTTTCTTAAGGACTTGAGAAATGGATCCTGTAGAAACTCATACGAGAATAAAATAAACAAACCAACACATCCATGCTGAATCTAGTAGATTTATTATTGTATTGTAGCCAATTGCTATGATCAGTTGGAAGGAAAAAGACAGAAGAAATGTTTATGATGTATTGGTGAGGGGCACTGTTGTGGTAGAGGGTGTGCTTAGGGTTGCTGTGGAGTGTGTGTTTAGGGTTGCTGTCTCAACAGTGCCTCATCAAGATGTGCAGTGCATTTGAAGGAGAAATGGGTATAGATTATTTTGAACAGCATTGTGACATCTGCAGGCTGTTTTCATGGATAAAACTAAACAAAGAAGAGGCTAGCCCTGCTTTCCCTGAGAAGGACAAACCTTAATTAATGGCTTAGAATTCTAAAGATTATTTTATTTTAGGTAAATTACGCAATTCAACAAGTGCTTTTTGTTGAAGTGAGGTCATTAGAAATAAGTAATGAAAATACCTAGTGGTAATAAAAATACACAATGTCAGTAGTATCACTGCACTAACACCTCACAGTCTTAAATTTATTTGATATTTTGTGCTGTGAAACAAAATAAGCCCTGTGCCCAGTAAGCTTACAGTCTAATTTAAAATAACATAGTGAATAATCTGGTAAGAAGAAAGAATTGATAAAAGAAACAGAAACTATAGGCAGCAGCAGCATAAAAAATGAAGAATCACAGGCTGTCAGTGATTCCCTGGCCCACTTACTCACTGTGTTTATGAGTATATTATGCTCCTATCATGTTTCAAACTATGTGATTACTTTCTGCAAGGTCATAACTCCCCTTTGTTTTCTTTCTTGACAAATTAAGCCTCATCTATTGATATGAGATGCAGTGCCAGAGTTCATAACTTTCCTTTCTGTATGGTTTTAGCAGATCAGACAGACCACCCATTCCACTTCTCTCTCAGCAGATGTAGAGGTCTCTGTGTCTGCTGTTTGTGGTCAGCCAAGTCCCTCCAACCCTCAGTGGTTTACCAGCTCTGCTTCGATAAGTCAACCAAGAGCTCAGCCATGCAATTCCTCTTCTGCATGTGTACACATAAAGTTAATGATGCTGTAGTTTCTGGCTGTACAGGATCACAAGTTTTCCTAGGGGCTGGTATCAATCTGTATGAAAGCATTGCTGAGAATATTTAGGTCCTATTTTGCCTACTCCAGTAATGCAAATAGCTCGTAACTCTGATATCACAAACAGACCATAAAGACAGAAGACTTGGTCTCAAATCTTGCTTCACTTATTGGATTTCTTGAGGTCAGCCAGACAGAACTTCTTTTGCACATAGAATGCTCTTTATTGTAGTCTCAGAATAACTCAAATGTCATGCTTATAACCTGGATGATTCTCCAGCAGCAAGATAGGGCTCTCTGCTGGTACTATGAGTAACACAGGGATATACATCAGAGTATAAGATATTATTTTTCTTGAAGACTAAAGGCTGACACATATTTCAGTATGTCTTCAAGAGAAAATAGTGACTAACTAAGCAAGTGCAAAGTAGTGAGATTCTCTCAGCATTAAAAAGCCACAGTGACCCCCCAAAAATTCCAAATAGATTGATATAGTCATTGTACAGTTCTTTATCTGCAATAAGAAATTTGTGGCTATTTGACCTAAAGTATCTGCCCTATCCTTCATATCTAAGCATTACTTAATTAAGGAGCCAGGACACTGAGACTTCTCTATGAAGTGTTTTAAACATAGGGATTCTGCTGTGGCAGAAAATGGAGAATTAAACAACAAAAGGAGTCAGCAAATACTGTAGCAAAGACATTACTAAAATGAGGTGCTAAGGGTGTTTTGCAATAACTTGCAGTGTGGACATCCCAGGAAAGGACCTGGTAAGCCATTACAGCTCATCACCACCCGCTATAAACTGGCTAGCAGTGTGTTCATGCTGCTCTGGACCCGGGTGCGATCTAGAGCAGATGTCCTGTGTCTTCTTTTCTAGGTCTGCCATGTGTAAAGTTATCACAATGTTCTGTAATGCATTGATAGGTGCATCTGCAGAAGTTTATCATTGTGGTGCAGGAGAGAATCAGTAGGTGGCCAAACAAAAGTCCTCTTCTTTCATTTGGTAGTCCCACTCAATGTATGGATGCTACAAGTGATGCTATGCTTTACAAATGAGCAGAAAACAATTCAGTAGAACTTCAAGGGTAGAGGAAGGAATAACATCTAAAATATAGTCTCTTTATAGCTCTTCTGAACTGCAGCTCACTCTTCTATGTTACTGTTGCACCTGAGTGGTAGATTTTATTGGTATGTGGTTTGAATTCACACTGCAAACAGATTTGTCAGTGACTAAATTTTAAAAATAACTGGCTAAGACTAATGTTTTTCAAGCATTTTATTCAGGAGTGCTTTTTGTCCAACCATTCTTGTGCTGATCAGAAGCCACAGCAGATACTTACACTTACAGATGTCACTGTTCCCTTTTATGTTTTTACAGACATTGGTTGAATATGGAGCAAATGTCACCATGCAGAACCATGTGGGAGAGAAACCCTCACAAAGTGCTGAGCGACACGGGCACACCATGTGTTCCCGCTACTTAGTAGTTGTGGAGACCTGTATGTCACTGGCCTCCCAGGTTGTCAAGCTGACTAAGCAGCTGAAGGAGTAAGTGTTTTATTGTTAGCAAGAGGGATTGATCTTAAAACAATACCATAATTCATATTCCGTTTATTAGCAGCATCTATTTTCTTCTTCTTGTAAATGACATTTTAAAGTCGTATTTCTACCTTACTTCTCTACTCTTTCCTGCTCTCGAGTATTTGTCCTTTCACCTTTAGCAGCTCAGTTTTTCAGCTGTCCTTTTTGTAGCAGTTTGCTGTGGATATACATGAACGGAGTGCCAGCAGAAAAGGGTATGTATGAAGAAATCCAGTCCCTTTTCCCTTTGCATATCTTGCAATCACATCATTACAGATCATCGTTTCTGCTCATATAGCATGCTTTTATCTACAGGTTACAGTGCTGGTGTTGATGTTGGGAGAAATAGTAGAAATAGTAGTTGCAAAGACTTTTTTTGGTCTTGGAAAGTCACCAAAACCTAAAATGGCTACTCAGGAATTACCTTCTACTCTATATTTCTTCATATGAACTGGTTTTAATATTTTGGTATGGTTTCTATTAAACATTCTGTAAAGAGCCTATTATTTTGAAACACAAATTATTCTAATTGCTTGCTTTAATTATAGATCCAGTTACTGTGGCTTAACATGTCAGTATCCTTACTCATAAGACTGTTAGAAACCATCAGCACTGACCTTGTTCCAGCATAGATATGTGATCGAGTTGTCAGCTATCACAGTCCATGAAAATTACTTCTGGTAACCCCATGTTTCAAGGACACCGTATCATTTTATGGTGATAAATGTGTACCTAATTGTATTGGGTATAAATTACAATACTCTGCTAGCAGGGGAGCTGCAGTGTGGCCTCACTGAGAATGAGTGAGGGGTTTCTCTTTGCTAGACAGAACTCACTGAAGCAGACCCACTGCAGGACACAGCTAAGCCCCACCAGTCATTCTTGAAGCACCTCTGTGAAAAGATATCTAAAAAAGAGCAGAAAATGCCAGGGAGGTGAAGGAAACAGAAGAGTGACAATCAGAAGGAGCAGCAAGGCCAGAGGAGCTGGAGGTGCACCATGGTGGAGAAGGCACACCTCCAAATGGTCCATGGAGTACCCGTGGTAGAACAGGTACATCCCTTGAAAGGGCTGCAGACCACGGACAAGCCCAGAGACAGTGATTTCCTGATTGGAATGCAGCCTGTCAATGACTCACACTAGAGAACAGGAAAGGGTGGGAAAAAAGGAGCAACAGAGAAACTGCTACACGTGAAGCCTGACCTACTGAAAAGGGGGGTAACCTGCTGCAATGACAAGAGGGCAAGAGAGGTGTCTGGAGTGAAGCCTGAGCATGGTGAAGAGGAGCAAGGTGTGAAGATGAATCTGGGAGAGAAGTTGAGCTTGGAAAAGGGTAGAATAGATGTTTTAAATATCTGTCCTTCTTTGTTTCACAATACCTAAACCAGTAATGAAAGATTTATGCTAATTAACCATGAATTCAGTTAAATTCCCCATGTTGAATCTCTTCTGTCCGTGACAGTAACAGGGAAGTGATCTCCATGTCTTTACATTTTCTCTTTGCAATATCTTCATGCTTTTACATGTCAAAACATTTATATAACATTTACATTTTTATACTGTCAAAAATACAAACAGTGAACTGAGGATCACTATAACCTTTACCATTTTCATAATTTTACGGCCTGGCAATGTTCCCTGGATATGTCAATGTACCTGGTTGTACTTGGTCCATTTGCTGAAAAATGCAATCATCTAACATAAAGGAGAAAAATAAGTATAGGGCATTTCCCTAGAAGACAGAATTAGCATCTGACTCATATCATGAGTAATACAATGAAATATATTTTCCCCATAATTCAGTAGGAAAAAAAAATAAAAGCCACACCAGGAAGTAGAGGTGGCAGCCACAGAATACCCATGTTTCAGTTCAATTCTGTTCTTACCCAGTACTTGATAAAGGTTTTACCTCTCATATGGAAGAAAAGGAGTTGTTATGTCAGTCAGCAGGCTGCTTACTCCCACAGAAATAGTCTAGTTATGACTTTCATGACAAAAGCATTAACACTTTACCAAGTACCCTTGCTGTCTCACAGACTGCATCCACAGGAAGCCATTAAAATTATTCTTATCTGGCTCCTGATGAGTTTCTATGCTTGTATCAGCTGGAGTTAAATCTGCTTCCCTTCAGCAGCCTATTTTTCAGGCTTCAGATTAGTTTCAGTAAGTGCAGCAGCAGCAGCCTTTTCTCCCTCTTCTTCAGAGATATCTCTTGTGATGATGGAACCCTGTTGCAGTTTACTGAGGCAGTGAAATAATCTATTTTCTGCTTGAAGGAGCAGCTTCTGCATGGCTATTTGGGCTGCACGCCTCAGGCCACAAGAGGTTTTGATAAATGCAGTGGACCATGTTCAGAGGCTTATGCCCAGGAGCCAGAAGGGATGATAGAAGAAGACTCTTGCCCTGTTTTGCAGCCATCATCCTTCTGAGAAATCCAAGAATGGTACAAAATGTATCCATGGAACAGCTTGTCCTTTTTCACAGCAGGAGAATTCACTGGCTGCAGCGCCTCTGAAAATCCTGAAAGCAGTTCTAAAGATCCTGAAGACATTCGATGGCAACAGATGGGATTCAAGTTTGCTGTCTAATTCTTTCAAATGTATGTAAAATAGCTGTTATGTAGGGATAACTGCAGCCTGGGCAGTTGAGCTGGCCTTCCTCGATTTTCACCAACTACTTCTCCCACAGTTAATGAATACTGTTCCAGAGACAGAAGAGGTATGATTGTGTCATGATGGATTACCTGAACAGTCAGTATCAACACTGAGGGCTCTTATGTCCTTCACAGCCTTCTCTCAGCTTATGATCAGCTCATCTTCTTTTTTTTTTTGAGTGCCTTATTGATGAAACTAAGGAGCCTCATCTGGTAATGCTATTTCCCCAACCAAAGAAAGACTGGAATGGTTAATATTCTACAAGAAGCAAAACAGTGCAGAAACTCTCTTAGACAAGTACTTATCAATACTTATATCTTCAAAGATTTTAACCCAAAGAAGTATATTTCATCTTTCATTCTCTTTTTATGAGTTCTTCCAGTATCAAGCAACACAGGGATTCTAGAGAGAAATTATTCCAAGCCATCATACTGTTTGGAGCCATTTATTAACAGAAGGCCCAAAATTAAAACATTAACATCACATTTTTCCAGTCTTCACATCTTTCAGCTCTGAAACAAAGCAGCTCAGATGACAAATACAGAGGAGTATAGAAAAATATTCTGAGCTGAGTCTAAGTCTCTATTCAGGGGCAAAAGCCTTTATATTTGGAGGAATAAAATAAGTGGAAATGACAAATGTTCCACCAAATCTTCACAAGAGGATTAACTGAGGGTTTTCCCCAAAAGGGAAAAAACCAAGCAATTCTTTCCATAGGTAGAAAGGAAAGTGGCCCAAAAAGACCTGGTGTTACTGGCTTCAAAATACAAGCTTTGCTTTAAATATCTTGCTAATTACAGAAGTTTTTTCAATCCAGTATGACTTTTTGAGCTAAAAAAAAATACTTAGAAGAAAGTTTCCCATAGACACTATACAAAATAATTTGCTTTCATTTTAGTTCCTGAGGTCTTCACAGGAAGTACAATCTTAGTTATTCTCTTACAGATTTCACCTACCCAAAAAAAATCCATAGTTGCCAGTGTAGAAAATATATACATGTAGTATAACTTGTAGTATTTGGGCTTTCCTGGTCTGAAGAAACCATTCTGGTCTGTCAGAACTGATGACATAAAGTGAGTGCTTCCATAGACTTCTTTTGCAATGCTGCCTGACAATGGACCTGCATTTCCAGATTGTACTATCTTACATTTATGGACCTGGATGGGCAAATCAATTAATGAGTGAGACACCTACTGATTCTTCTGATACACTATCAAGCCAAAATCTCTGTCAAGGCAAAGATCAAAACAAACCATGAGTCAAAAGATGAAGTTGAGAAAATCTAATGTTCTCTGTTGTAGGCACTCTTCTGTGCTGTATTAAAGAAATCCATTATTTTCCTGGAACATCTTAGGAGTAGCTGTAAAAATATCAGAATAAAAAATCTCTGCAGTGGTATGGTAAAGTGTGCACATGTTGCTGGGGTTTTTTGGGGCAGAACATGTTATATAGACATACAGTAAGAAACCCAATATCAACTTTTAAAAGTTCATATCTTTTTCACTTAGGCCATTTTATGTCTGCTTTGTAGCATATTCATTCTTGTGTTATTTGAAAAAAAAAAAAAAAAGAAATAAGAAAACATGCTATGAGAGATATTCCTGCAGGGCCCAGTGCCTCAGCCTATTCCCTCTGCAGTTACTGAGCTCCCTGATTCCATAAGGAGGTATTTGGGGTCCCAGATCTCTAACTAGACACCAAAGGGTCCTTACATGTTACTCACTGGGAGCATTGGCTAAGCTAAGATCCCNTCAATTATAATAAAACAAATATACCCTCTTACCTCTGAAGCTACAGTGATCTTGTCTCCTAAATCAGTATGGCTTTAATACTTTGCAGTATTGCTATTCCAAGAAGTTGTGATCCCCTCTTTCCAATCTTATATTGGAATATATACATGCATGTTATTTATCTTTAGGGATAGTGCTGGCAAGAAGTGTGGGTGTCTGTGACTTATGTCCTAATTAGTTAAACTGTGAAAATGGAGTAAACATCAACTCTTTTAGCACTATAAATTAAGTGGAATGAGAACATTACATCAAGAAGCAGACATGTCAGAGACCTCCACTGAAGCTAAAGACATAAAAAAATGTTAGCTACATTATTTACTAAAATAAATTAAAGAAGTTATAAAAGGGAAAGAAAACAGATGAATTGCATCACAACCTAAAAAGAATTTCACTAGCATAGGAGAGTATCTAGGGATCTGCAATATAAGCTAATGTTGACAGATGGTAGGAGTAATTTTAAAATAGTCTAAGGAAGTCTGTAGGCCAGAGGAAGAAAGATGGAAAATTAAAGGAAGAAAGGACCTACATAAAGCATGGCTGTATTGTAAAATGAAAGGCAGTATGTCAGCATGTTCACTTTTCAAACTTACTTTGATATATTAAAAGGAAAACATTTTTTTCTGCCAGCCCTACAAGTACAACCTCTAAAAATGATCCGGATTCTTTCTGGCCTTGACATTGCCAGTTATAAGTACTGCATTTGGAACACAGCTAAAACTTTTGCTGATGGCATGTGAGCTAGGAAAGTGTCCAGCTCACTGGTAGAGAATTGCCTTAGTTCTGCATATCCAACAAGAATAAAAACACAGGCAGCAACAGAAACAGAGCCTGGGGGAAGCAGGTAAAAAATAATTTTCCCATGGTCATTTGGTCAGAACCAGGGAATAGAAACCTCTAAATCTCTATTTTCTAGAAGTTTTCAAATAATTCTGTCTGTGCAATGTTTAGATGCACTGGAAATTACAGATCACTAAGCAGATGTGATTTGTGGTGGTCAACAAAAAGGGTGTTTTGATGTAAGAATGGAATGTCTGAATTGTATCAAAGCAGGGAAAAGAAGATCTTTTTGTGGCAAATTGATCTGATCATTCTTGTAAAACTACTTGAGGGTTTGCAGGTTATAATACTCAGCTGAAACCTTCCAAGGGAAATAGGTATGTTGCAAGACAACAGATGTGATTACAGGTGACAAAGGGAAAATGGAGTTTGTCCTGTGGATGTCACTCTCATATACTAACAATTTTTAGGTACTATTGCAATTTTTTAAGTGCTGGTCTCTAAAGTTATTTGGAAAACAGTGTAGATCACAAGACTACAGTGAAAGTGATGAACTTGGGTTTGTATAGTACAGGGATAAGGTGGATGCAGAGCCCAGGTAGGACCTTTGGAAAGGTTGTGCAACAAGCAGATGTGGTACAGACGTCAAATACCTAACTCCATACTCCATCCTGCAGCTGTAGTTTTCTAGTGAATCCTTTCTAGTGAGCAGAAACTTTTCTCTAAGTTCATTTGCAAATAGGAAGGGAGAGAGCAGTTGCCTGAGTTGTTGTTCAGATGATGATCCACCAAACATAGGAAGTGACTGCTTAATCTGTGTGCTTTCTGTTCTTTTGCATAAACAAGTAAGAAAGAAATTCCCCTAAGTTTACCATATTTTTGTGTCTATGAGTCACTCAGTTTCAATTCACTGGTTCTTATGATCACACACTTGTCCTTATATGAAGTATAATAAATAACCTGACAAGTAAGGTTTTCTCAGTTGTTGTTGGACAGTGATTGCAAAATGTCAGCAGAGATTCAGACAGAAGTAGAAACTCTCTATGTTCTAATTTATAAGTTCTCTATTCAGTACATAAAGTACAGGTGAAGAAGACTTCTTTCTTTAATACAAAGTTGAAAGGGTGGTACCAGGTTTTCTGTAACTTACTTATGCAGTCAGTTTTACAATCTGAGGTAAACAGCCTTACATTGTCTTGCAGGCAGACTGTGGAACGTGTGACATTACAGAACCAGCTCCAGCAGCTTTTAGAAGCCCAGCGGTCAGAGGGCAAGTCACTGCCCACATCCCCAAGGTAGGGTGACTGGAACTGTACTGCAGCTTGGATTTGCATATTTTCATAATGTATCAGTTATCAGGAGAAGCTGTGATCTGGTTAAATAGTAGATGTGTTCTGTAAAGGAAATGTGGGTGTACCTCGTGGACTTGAAGTTGAGCTTCTAGAATTCGACAGTGAGTGATGCTGATAAATACGGGAAATTTCTGAGTATAAACTAAATAGTCTCTGCTTCCCAATAGAGTGAAAGCTAATTTTACAGTGGAATGTAGTCTGTTTTGAATTAGATGAACAGCAGAAGATCTAGAAACCCTAGGAAATATGTAAAGTTTGATGTTTTGTTGGTCTATCATACATTACTTTTAGCAGTAAGTTATAAAAAGTTACCAAAAAACCCTGCTTTCATATTAATATAAACCTCCTTATACTCATTAAATCTTTTACCTACTGTAGTTTGTTTAAAAGGTCAAAACTCTGGAAACTATTATTTACGTATCCTGTCAGAAGTCACAGAAAGAAACACAGGTTTCAGACATTAAAGAGGGAGACAGAGGACTGGGTGTCTCTGACAGTGAGAGATCTGCATGGAAGTAGATGAAGCAAGAATGACTTCACTCTCACAGCAATCTGAAGATGATTTTGAAAAAAATAAAGTTACTCAGATGCAAATAGAGCTTGGTTTATCATTATTTCTTACTCTATTTTCCTCTCTGGAAGCCACATACACTGCTTCTCCCTGTTTCAGAGTTGTTAGGGAGCTACATGTGTGTGAAACTGTAAAGCTGGCATAAAAGCTTCTGCAGCCATTGACAATCAGAGCGTTGGGTCATCAAGTATGAACTTCTAGGGTCAGTGACTGCTTTTTTTTCAATTCTCACAGAATCCTGAGCATTTTTCTGTACAAATGCTCCATGGCCCTGAATTTCATGTGTCACTGTTTCAGACAAGTGCAAACAGTTGCAGCTGCAGATAGTAAAGACATAGACATTAGGATTAGAGATTCATTTGTGTAAAGGAGCTTCTACAGCTCCTACAGCTAGTCCTACAGCTTCTACAGCTTCTACAGGAGTCCTACAGCTAGGACAGGGCTGTAAATTCCAAACTCCTGTTGAAGTAGAAAACCACACTTTAAAAACACAGTAGGAAAAGGGGGGTTTTGCTTTTTTTTTAGTAATCTTTGTCTTCCCTGTGTGCCAGCTCCACAGGGACAATGGGACCAGAAGCTGTTTTCCAGCTCATTTGGTTTCTGCAATTTTTGCTGCCTGATCTTTCCAAGTGGTCGCTCATCTGTGCACCAAGTCTGTTTTACTTCCAGTATCAGATAAGATCAGGTGAAAGCATATCCCTTATCATTCATTATTCCTGTAAAAGGGTAGGCTTCAACATCATTTTGGTTAAGCGAGCAAGTCTGAAAATGACACTCTATTTATTTTATTTCATAGTTGGCTACTACTTTTCCTTCTAATTGGAACTCACTTGTAGATATTTTCATCATCCAAGGAGGCAGTAGTGGATCTAAGAGAACATATACCTTTTATTAGGAATGTGCACTGTAGATAAATGCATGTTCTTCAGAGTGTTTAGTTTTGCCACAGGAAAAAAAAGCATAAAATTAATTGCAAATGGGGTGTTTAGTATAGGCATGTGAATTTTTTACACAGTGAGAACTGTGAACTCATCAGAGCAGAAGGTACTTGCCAGCCTCACAAGAACCTAAATTTTGTAACCTTGTCCTTACTTAGAGGAAAAGTGGTTTAAAGTAAGAATGTGAAGTGTTATGAGCTCTAGCATATTTTGCAGGAAAAGGTCTCTGAAATTTACATTCTTCACAAATCAGGCATTGTTGAAATTGCTGTTTCCTTCTGTAAAATAGTTGGAGTTCTAAATTTAATTTATTATTCTATTAGTATTGAAATACATTCACGTTACCTTTCTCTTGCTTTTTCAGTATTTCGTATCTGAAAAGGTTTTGAGTGCAAATTGCCCTGACTTTTTATGAGATCTTATATGATTGTTATTATTAATACCAGATGCAGTTTAGATTTATGAAATCAATGCTATGCAGAGAGGTGGTACTTTCACAGGACTTAGAATAAGCTACTTTTGTATTATGATATGACTTGGATAGTAGGCATTTGGCCTTGTGGGGGTTTTTTGCATGTCAACTCACACAAATAGGAGTAGTTTCTCTAGAGTTTTCCTCATAAAGTCATATTTGGCATTTGAATAACCATTCTAAGTTTTGATTTTAAGGAGGTGGGGTTTTTTTGGTAAAAGAAAGTGAAGATACTCAAATTCTACATAGGAGTGGAAAGAGTATTACATCCTTCTCTATGTAATCTTTGCTGTGGCATCACAGTAATGAATTCCATGTGAGTAGTGATGAAAAGGATAAGTAACAACAAACTGAGACAGACGCATATATTGGAAACGCCACTTTCACATTTTAGATATGCCTTAATTTTGCTGTGACATTTCCTCTTTTTTTCTTTAAGCTTGCCGTCATCTCCTGCTTCTGGCAAACCCCAGTGGAAACCATCTGAAGCAGATGAATTGTCTCCACCAAAAAGTAAATTGAACACCCAAGATGGGATTCAGATTCTTGGCAGCTTGGGAACAAGCACATCTAGTCGTGCTCGAGCTAAGATAAAAGATGAGGACTCAGATAAAATCTTGCGACAGCTGTTGGGGAAGGAAATCTCTGAAAATGTCTGTATGCAGGAAAAGCTGACTTTGGAATTTCAGGATGCTCATGCATCCTCCAAGAACGTGAAGAAGATTTTGCCAGAGAAAAGGGAGTTGAAGTTAGCCCGACTGAGGCAACTGATGCAGCGGTCTCTCAGCGAGTCTGATACAGATTCAGCTAATTCTGAGGACCACAAGAACACCCCTGTGAAAAGAACTGACAGACCAAGACCTCAGCCTATCGTTGAGAGTGTTGAGAGTGCAGAGAGTTTGAACATGATGCTTAAGAAGCACACTTCCACAGCAGGACGGCGCTTCCCTTTTGGGATCAGGGTCTCCAAGTCCGTGGATGGCCACAGTCCTTCCCCTACTTCGGAGAGCAGCGATGCAGATAACGAAGCCCCATGTCAGTCTGGTACAGTACCTCAGAACCAGTTTTGTGGAGACAACTCTCCATCCAGCACGGACAGTGCTACTGCCCAGAAGGTTGCCACCAGCCCAAAGAGTGCTCTCAAGTCTCCATCCTCAAAGCGCAGAACCTCTCAGAATTTGAAACTTCGAGTAACTTTCGAGGAGCCTGTGGTGCAGGTGGAACTAGCAGAGTCAGAACTGAACGAGGAAAAGGATAAAGACCGGAGCAAAGGACCCCTGCGGGCTCCAGGCAGCTCTGGGGAGCATGCAGGGGACCAGCTGAAAAGGCCTTTTGGAGCCTTTCGGTCCATAATGGAGACACTGAGCGGCAACCAAAATAACAACAACAACTGTCAAACAGCAAACCTCATCAAAACCTCCTCAACGCTGCCTTTTACCTCACTAGGAAGGAAGACAACAGAAAGCAAGGGAAATCCAGCAGTTGTCTCAAAAGGAAGAAACAAACCAGTGAGTACACTGAAAGAGGGGCTTTTTTTTTCTTGTCTCATTAAGTAATGCATAAGTTTGACAGCTTCTTCCTTCTGCCTTTCTATTTCAAAACAATACACACAAATACTTTATTATATTTGACTTTCAGAAAACCCATCCACTTTTTAGTTTTGGAAGAATTTTCCAAGGAGTGGCAAGTATTGCTTATGTATAGAGTCTGTGCTCTTAGGGCACATGATTCACATATTCTGTTGTGAAAGCTTTCCACAAAGTTGTGATTCCCATGGAAATTATGTTTGGTGTTGCAGTGAATGACAAAACATACAATGAGAATGCCAGTGTTTAAATCATGGGGTTTATAGGAGTAAATAACTGAAGGAGTAGCCCTGTCCTGTCCTATAAAGACTGATGAGGCCAACAGAATAAGAAAAATAACAAGGAAAAATTGCAGAAATGGTTGTTCCTGCTTCTGTGGGAGCTGCAGCCAAGCCTTGAAGCTGTCAGCAGCAAGTCTTCTTTGACCACCTTCTTCTCATAGCACAGAGTCTTCTTGTGTCAGGGCATATGGTTGGCCTGTCAGAGGACATACTGGATTCAGATCTTCCCCTCTCTGCAGTGAGCAGAGTGCCTTTTCTGGGAACCCAAGGGAAAGAGGGGTTTGTGCAGTTAAAAGGCTGGTCCTCTTTTTTAAAAGAAAGGAGGAAATATTTGGACAAATGAATCTTTCAAGGTTTTAGGTCACAGGTTGACTTGATGATCTCAAAGGTCTTTTCCAAACTAGTTAATTCTATGATTTTGTACTGAATAGAAGAGACAGATGTAGGAAACACTGTGGGTACAGTATGTTTGTGAAGTGGTGAGAAGTGTGAGCATCTGGAGATACAATAGAGGTAGTGAGAGGGAATGGTAGATGATTTAATCCTCTGTGGAAGACAGAGAGGGAGGGAAGCAGTAGATGGAAAGACATGAGGTGAAACAATAATTTCAAGATGAAAAAGAAACCCATAAAGAAGGCCAATAGGAGGAGGAGGAGCAGTGGTGAATTATATACTGTAAAAACTATGCACGGTAATGGGAGAAAAATACAGGAAAATCTTAGGGAAAGAGGAGGCAAAAGAAAGAGTGGAAAGAGAGAGCTGGGAAATAGTGGATAGTCCATATTAATGGGAGCTGTTAGACCAATAGTTAGACCAGTAGTTTCAGTGCTATTGCAAACTGAAATGAAATTAAATGAAACTGAATGAAAAATTCAAAGGAGACCTAAAGGGCTAAATAGAAATGGGACTGCATTTCTTTAACTCTACTCAGAATCCCAGTATGAACTACTAATTTGAGTCTTTGAAGACATGCACCATCTCGTTGAACAGCCAATTTAACAAAGAAGCATTTTTATAACACAATGGCTTTTTGTTTTTCAATGGGTGATTCAGATTTTATAGTGACGGGGAAAAGTCTGTCTTCAAAGATGTTCTGATAGGTTGCAAGGCCATGAGCATTTTTTGTAGCTCCCTAAGAAATTTGAAGGATTGTGTGAGGTAATTCTAACACTATTGATGCTTGCAATATAAAATGCTTGTTCTGAGAAAAGGCGATGCTTGCATGTCACTGCTGCCAGCATCAGAACTGTGGAAAGAACAAATTTTCATACTTACCCAAAGAACCACAGCACATATTTCAAAGAGGTAACAGATTCAGGTGCAAAAAGAAATCTGTTAAAATGTTACTGTGGCTATCTGACTGCATGTTTTAGTAGATTTCCATGTTATGCATGTGGGAAGCTCTGTGCATGCTCTTAATTGTTATGATGTTGTACTTCCTTAGGATCCTTTCTTCAGCTACACCAGTCTTTCTTCTAGCACGTTGAATGAAGAGCTGTGTAACTATGCTTGGTATGTGCTTATGCATGGTAATGTTTAGCATCTCTGTTGCCTTCTTTTCTCAAATTGTATGTGTTTGTTAACATTGTAACTGAAACACTGGAATCGACTGATTCACAAGAGGGGAAGTAGATGAACATCTAAATTCCTGGAAAAGCAGAAATTTATGATGGATTTCTGCTGATGTCACCATTGAACTGGCTACAGGATTTCAGTTCCAAGCAAGTACAGAAAGTATTCATGCTCATAAATCCACCAGGGTATATAGCAGACTTTGGCTGAGTAGTCTGCCTCTGTTGAATAAAAGTCAACTACCAGATGAGAATGGAAATTAAATTTCCTCTCATGAGAAGAGCAAAAAGACCGCAGTTCATCTCTAAATAGAGAACACAGAGAACATGAAGCAGAATGCTTTACTTCAAGTCTAAATGCTCTTCTATTTTCACACATTTTTCTCACTCTCTCTTAGACTTTGAAGCTCAATCTGCTTTTTAAAATTCTGATTAACTCTGACGGTATTCAAACTCCTTAATTTAGTCCTATTCCATCAGGATTATTCAGGCAGATAGAGACCAGTCCCTCAATTCCATAAAGATATGTTGGAAAAAACAACACTTGCTAAAATGTTTATTTTATAAGCAAATGCTCTCTAAAAATTACCAGTCATTTTCACTAACTCTTAACACTCACAAGTTCCTTTTTTCTTCTTCTGTTAAACTGAGATGTAAAGTTAGTTTGATATTAGTTATTCTGCAGTTCAAGACCCTAAGTCACTTTCAAGTTAGAGTTTTCTAAATATCTAATACATGGAGGAAGGGGGGCCCCTTCACTAATTTTCTATTGCCAGGACCTCCCCATACTTAAAAACTCAATTCCTGTAATGGAAATGTGAGTCTTGTTCAGAAGCCATTGGCACAGTGTATGTGAAACCAGAAACTGTAAGATTTCCGGAAGGTTTCATTCTCTCCTGAAAACAAAGAGGGAAACTTCTGTGCAGAAAAGTGGATAGCAGCAGTTGAAGGGAGCATCAGTGGGCAGCTTCCAGTCAAAACATCCAGCTGCCTGTCCAGATTGTAGAGTAATGCAAAATGATTAATCTCATCCTTATGTTAGAGCCATCTCCTAGGTGTAGGCAGTTGTTGTAATTTGTCACTTGCCTTGTGTAACTGCTCTTATGTGAGAAATCCCTGGCCATGTGGCATTTTCCCAGAAGTGAGAGATAGGGAAATCTCCCTAAGCTGCCACTGCAGTGCTGTGGAGTCACTTGCTGGGAGGGTGATGGTTGGGCATAAACTCCCGGCTATCCCTGCAGGCACTGCTGGCCAGGAACCATGTCCTAAAGCTGCCCCGTTACCACGGACACATGGAGCACCAGAGAATAGGAAACAAGAAGCAAAGTGCACAAAGGGCACAGCTTGAGGAGGCTGTCACAGTACACACAAATTAGGAAGTGGGCAAATTGTGTGCCAAAGTCTGTGACATGAGATTTCCAAATATCACATAAGGATGGAAGTTGTACTTTGCTTTTCAGAAATCAGGACACAGACCTGAATGTTCTCAGAGATTCCAAGCTAGCCTTTGTAATGACCTTTAGCATATGTTGTGATTTTTGAACAGCAAAATGGGTGCCTGTCATTTGTCAACTACATGATGCCCAGTAGCTGTGACATTTAAATCTTAAAAGAACATCACTATTGTGCACACGACAACCTCCTGGACACTGTTTGAATTTTCCCTAGATAGTCTGGGGACACTACATAATTATAATTTCGGAACTATTTTGAAGAAAAAAAAGACTTTTTTGGAAAACAGGACGGTCTTTGGTGGTCAAAACCTTTACAGATTTTTACATTGGACAGTTCTGAACACTGTCCCAAGCCCATTGTGACACTACACCCTTATAACAGAGGATTTCACTAGCATTTTAATAAAGTCATTACACAAAACCTACTTTTGGTGAGATTCCAGCCAACTAGTTTCCAGCACCTTTTCTTCAGCTTCTGTTCTTTTCATTTGTTTATTTGTTTTAATTCAAAATATCCCAAAAGTACATTAAGGCTTTGTAGTTTACCTTTTCAAGTTGGTCACAGTTGAATAGTAGAGGACTCTGCTAGATTTTTTAGTGACCTTTTTAAATTTGATACACCTTATTTTTCTTAAAGCCTTGAAGGAAATTTTGGATGTGCAAGATGGTTTGGGATATTTTTTCCTCTTTTGGAAGGATTAGCTAGTTTTTACATATTACAACTCCAAGCAAATATTATTTTTTCCATCTTACATGTATGCCAATGAACAGTTCTTTCCCACATTTTGAATCATCTGAGATGTGCATTACATTAAAATAAGCAGTAACTCACCATATAATAAATATAATAGAAATATAAATTATAAAACCCTGTATTAGGTACATCTATCAAGAGCAAAAATTGCATCCTGCATGGGGGCACTCAGCAGTATCCATCATCAGATGTCTGTCAGGTAGTAAAATGGGCCTGCTTCTAAAACAGCAAGTGGATCTAACCTAATACACCTCCCACTGCTAGGCCTAATACTGGATAAATTACAACTTCAAATATATTCTCCAGAAAAAGAATGCTTATCTATATGTCTAACACAATAGTAACCATTCATACTAGTGGAATATAACATGAATGTGAAAGTAACTTTGTTGCAGAAGATTTATATTTTTTCTCTCGTGAACTGTTGTGATCATGCATCACTGCTTGTTGCATGAGAGGATGCATTAGTGGTGATACGGGCACTAGATGTTAGAAATTTAATTAGAAATTTGGTTACTAATTAGCAATATTAGTAATACATTTTCTCCAGGTTAGGAGGCACAGTTGTAAAAGGCACATCTGTTCAGCATTGTCACCTAGAGACATCTGCATTAGCTAAAAATTTTCTTCTTTGAGGTCACATGGCAACTGTAGAGCTGCCAAAGGGGATCTTTGGTGTGCCCAGTGAGCCTCTACATGGGGAACTCACCCACAAGCTCTTTCAACACTGCAGGCCTTGCAGCAGGTAAATCTTAGCCTTACAGAGCATCTTTTAGTAAAGATACATGGCTAATGCTGTGGTAACAGCAATCCACATAAAATGCCAACATGAAGGTCTGGCAAAGAGTTAAGCTCCTCTTTTACCTCCCCAGAGTCAGTCCTGCAAAGTCTGTCTCGTCTGGCTGAATTCTGTGCCTTTTGCTCTTGCTTTGGGTATGTGACAACTGTAATTTAGATGAATAAAGGGGGGTTTAAAATAGAATGATCACTCATGCACTTCTTATTAGGACCCAGAACCATGAGGTCAGCTTCTATTAGACCCTGAAGTAACCACCAGGTTATCTAACTATCCTAACTAGAAGTTTCTTGGGAATATTTGGTTCTTTGTGGTGGTTGTAGACTGAAATAAAGCTATTCTGACTGACAAGAGTGAGGCTCACCAATATGAGAGCTAAAGGCATACTTCTTCATACACACTCCTGCTCTCTCTCCAGTGTCTGTCCTTTGCAGCAGCAAACCAGCTGGTCATGACTGTATTGTAGGAGTTTTGCTCTTGAGTAGTAGTAACTAAAAGTGAGGCTCTTGACAGGTTTGCAAACTGCCAGGGATTGGATGCTTAGTCAACAGTCAGGTGGAAGGTTAATTGAAAAGAAGGGGAGCATACTGGGAATTCAGAACAAGAACATATGAAAGGAAGTGAAGAAAATGAGTGCTACAAATATGTTGCGCTTAATTTTTCTACTCTAATCATCAAGCTGTCATTCAAATCTCCTACACAGTAGGTAGATAGGTTCACTTCTCTCTGATGATTATTAATGGGGACAAGATAATTCTTTTACAGGCAGTCAGAAACCAATAGGATATGTCTAATGTTGTGGATCTTTCTGTCACTGTGATACTTTTCTCTGAAGTACGAGGAATTTTTTTATAATCTGTGCATTATTACAGAACATGAGAACAGCGCACTAATTAGTGCTGTGACTTAAAAAGCTCCTCATCATCCCATTGGTTTTTAGGTTTGATTTCAGAATGGAAGTTATAACTCAGAAAAAGTCCACAATATTAAAAAGTATTTTGTGTGGTATATGTCTAGAAAAATATGCTCAGAAAGATTAATTCAGATTTGAATACATACAAATGGAACAAAACAGAGTAAACAAACACATTACCAACCCCTTTATATCTTTAGTGCTGCCACTGAATCATTTTCACCTTTTTTTTCTCCAGGCATGATGACATCAACTGGAAAATGCAGAAATCTGACAGTCAAAAGAGTATTGAAGAGCCAGAGCTGCAGGAATTCTTCCTCTAAACCATGTCATGATGTCTCACTTAGTTTGAAATACCTGAAATACAGCCTTTTGAAACACTTAACAGGAGACATATCCCTCACCAGCAAAACAGCAGCTGTTAGGATGCCTTAATTTGTATCAGTTAGACCATATACAATTCTTTTTTATGATATATGTGTATATGTAACTTGTTTGTAAGCTGTGCTGTGTAAAGGCATGGGTGAACAGAAGTAACAATTTGAAAATTGTTCTGACACTTGCAACCTCCAAAATGTTTGTTAGGCCACGGAACAGTTTTGTACTTTGTGTCTTGCATGGATATATTGTCATATATCTTTATTTCCTTTGTCAACAGCATATACTGTCAAAGTTTCATCCAGGACTCTGCCTGCGCAGCTCCTCAGTGAGATCAAGGCAAAAGCATTGATTTTTTTTTAGTATGTTTTGTCTGTTGTTATTTCTATTTTTTGTAAAAAGGAAATAAAGACAGTGTTAATAGGACACACTGAAATCAGATACTTTCTGTAATTCATTTCTTCTTGTGAGCTGTAAGATTTTACAGTTATTTTTGATGTGCATTTATTAATTAGACAAGATCCAGTTTCCTGATTTCAGTCAATTAGTTTTGTCAAGAGTTGCTTTAATGTTTAGTAGTCCTTTATCAGCTTTAAAACATGTAGAAATAAAAAGTGTAAATGCAGTTTTAATTACCAATTACTGCTACTTGCCAAGCACCGGCAGTGTGCTCAGCTTTGTTGAAGTTACTGCATAACCTGCTGAAACTCTAATCCACATTCTCTCAAAGCTATCATGATCCCTTTATTGAATGTTCTTTTAACTTTTAACTTTTAACTAGAGAAAATTTATTAATTCACTTTGTTTCTGGTAAAGTATGAGTACATTCCTCAAATGCATCCTACAGCACAACATCCAAAAGCAGACTACTAGGCAATCTTTACTTGTCACATTTATTTATAGCAAGTATGTGTGTATATATTTGATTTATTTTGATTGTGTGTATTTATTTCCATTTGAACACTGCTACAGTTCAATGAGAAACATTCAAATTCTTCAGGATTTGTTTTGCTGACTGTTCTAATAGAACATAGGGAAGTCAAAGAACATTTGCCAAGGAAATTTTTTCTTTGTCACAAAGACAGTCATAGAATCATGAAGTGGTTTGGGCTGGACAGGACCTTTAGAGATCAGTGAGTTCCAACCTCCCAGTAGTGGGCAGGGACATAAAAATTATGATCTTATGACAATTAAATTCCTGCAAATGCAGAACTAGTAAGTGTGGGCATATGAAGAATTTTATTAAGTACAATGGAGTTGCTTTCTGCGCAGTTTCTCTTGCCTTTTTTTTTTTGTTTGGTTTTTTTGTTTGTTTGTTTGTCTGTTTTTTGTTTTGTGTGTGTGTTTATCTTGACTGTTGGGCTTCATTTATGGTCAGTGAGGAGAGAGAAACTTCCTGAATATGATTCATTCTACCTATTAGGTATGTCTTATTTGCCAAGAGAACCAGCTAGTCCCTTTCTACTTACTACAGGTGAGCTGAGATAGTAAAGCTGTAGGAATAGTTACTTACTATTTAGATGCCTTTAATTAGGTGTGATAAATGTCTTTCTTTGTGTCAGTCTTCAGAGTGATGTCACATTTGGCCACACAGCTGGCGTGGACCAGGATGGATGAATGCCCCAGGCACCCTGTTTGCAGGCTTTGGGAAGCACAGAGTACTACTGTTTGATACAGGGCCAACTGAGACATCAGAAAAACAACCAACCAACCAAAAAAACCAAACAAAAACAAACAACCAAAAACTCCAAACAAAAACCAAAACAAACAAACAAAAAACCCAACACACACATACACACAAAAACCTCACCCCAAAGCTCATTAAAGAATAAAAGCCTGTACTTGCAGAAATGAAATTCAGAAATTCTTTCCATAGTTCTTATCTGCTACTTGGCAGCACTCTGATTTTTTAGCTAAAGTGATAAACCTAGGACTCTAGCTGACCTGTTTAAAGAAACAACCAAACCTCCAAAAATATCTGTGAGCCAGAACAGCAATACCTCTAACTGGGCCTCCTGTCTTCTGTGTGCATATGAAAAATCTGAAAGCAAAATGAGAAGAGACACATGTTGCAATTGCCAGACTGGTGAGAGCTAAAAATGAGAGAGTCTGTGTCTGGTAGAGGGGCTTAAAACAAACTGGCAATTTGCATTTTTGAGAATGTGAAGAGAGCTCACTGTGTTCATGTGAATGGCAGAGGCAGCAATCCTGCTGAATGATCTTGACTGACTGGAGATGTGTAAAGTCTGCCACAGTCTGTGGTACCTAGCTGAAACAGGGGATAAAACTGAATTTCAGTGGAAAAATTTGAAGCAGACCAAGATGTAAATATTGTCAAACCCTGGAAGTAAGAAACTGACTACTCTAGAGACTGAGGATTTAAAAGTTATCTGCTAGGGCAATACAGATCACTACATGAGATAATATGATGCCAGGAGATGTTTGGGGTCTGTGGTTAAAGATGTCCATGGCTCCTGAGCACATTGCAACAGAAAGATATTTTGGGGCAAGCTAGTGCCGAAGAGAGGCCAGCTTGATGTAAGCATGAAAAGTAGTGTCTGGAAGGCTTAAGGTGCACTCATGTTGTATAAACTGCTGATTTTATTGCTCCTAATTTGTAGTCTCTTTCCTGCCCAGGGCCCCAAAGCCTGCACATGGTACACTCTGACGTCATGCCTCTTGGAGAAATGCTGATTCTGTGATCTTCGGCTGGCTGATGCCTGTGTGCTTTGTGTATTTGTATCCTTAGTAGCTATAAAATCCAGGTGCTCTTACTTCTCATGTTTAGTTTATAATCCTCCAAGCATATCCCTTCTGGCATGAGTCTAAGTCAGGCTTCTGTCAGCAAAGCATAATCATTTCCCAGAGGCAGAAGAGATGGTCAGGGAATTTCCATCAAACATCTCCAGTAAATATTACTTACACAAAGCTTTTAGCAGGAGCATAAATTCCTTATGATTACAGCTCTTGCACAAAAGATCCTCCTCCATCCACTCAGAAATTTTTGATCAAAGAAGTCAGTGATTTCCTAATGAACGAATGTGTGTCCTAGTAAAACTGTACTTGTGGACACCACAGACACAGAGAATAACTTTTCATGATCTGTCACCCAGAAGATGTCAGAATAAGCCTCTCGGTGTTTATCCTGCAATTCTGTACCAAAGGTGATAACAGGGTGCCAGAGAGCAGTAGTGAATTCCCAGTTTCAGGTAATCTCTGAGTCCTTTATTGAAAAATGGAAATAATTTGCTAAGAGCCTTGTGATTTTTTCATGCTTGACTGATTTATTTGGTATTTAAGACAAGCAGCATATGGATACACATGTAACATCAAAACTGGAAGAATGATGCTTTAATTTCATCAGCAGAATAGTGGGCTGTGCTCTGTCCTGCATTAGTAGAGCAGTATTTTCATAATATTCCATTTATTTGCCTTTCAGTGTCCAAGTGAGAGGTCAAATACATTAGTTTAGTAAGGTATTAATAAATAAAATAACTATAGTCAGCATAGTTGTATGAAGTGGATGGAAGAGACTAGTTAGACAGTTTAGATTTAATATTCACTTCACTGTAACTGTCATTCAGAAACCTTTTTGTAACATCAAGCTGGCATAAGATCAATGGCATAACAATATATGACTGACAACATAACAGTAAAAAATATACTCCAACATCCACTTATTTATAATAAGATGGTAACTGTCTCAGAAATATGCTCTCTCAGAGCTGATTTGTTGCATGTTTCATCACCTACCATCACAGAATATGATCATGCAACACAGTCAAAACTAAAGTAAAAATGTCAGCACATCATATGCCAGGTATGAATTAATGGATTAGTGAATGGATCTCAAAAGGTGACACAACTTTGCATGTAGACTAAGATTCACCTCCTCATATGCTTGAAATATTTCTTAGCCTTTTAGAAACCTACTTAATGAAAAATCAACAGAAAGATTTGTTTTAAATGTAGCCCCTGCATTTGTAGCATCAAACTGCAAGGCTTAATTGTCTGTCATGAAATGGTTTTTCAATTACATAGTAGGAATAATTTCTCAAAATATACTTAATTTCCTACCGTAAGTTCCAAAATGTCTTTCCAACTGTACAGCTGTGCCCAAGTATGGGCTGGTACTTAGTTAGCTTTTGTATAACTTTTTTCTTCTGTATTTTGAGGTTGGAAGTAAGCAAAGAGTTGTGCAGAAGTACAGTACATGCCCTGGAACCAAAATATCTTTCAGACACAGAGCAACAGTGAGCACTATATGCCCAAGTGTAAAAGCCCAGGCGGGGGATTACCTGCAGTTTGTTCTCTGTAGAATGTCACTGCCCTATCACCTTCTTGCACACACTAGACATACTATTCACTATTTGTACCCATCTTTTCTTCATGATAATGGCCACTCAATATGTAACTGATCCAAGAATCAGAGACTTTGGACAGGAGAAATCAGATAGGTTCTTAATATGCCCAACAACCTCTTCCAAGTAAGGAAGGGTGCTACGTACACAGCACCAACCACCCACCCTCTTTGCACAGCAATGCATCACCACTTTTCCAGATACTCCAGATTTTGTACTGTGCACAGCTTTTGTCTAACATATATGGTCAGCTGTAAATAACAGCTTTAGCCATCTGTTTCCTGGAGAACATTTCTTTGACAGCTGCAGAGTCACTTCCTTTCCCACTCTAACAGTTAGGTGTTTTGCCAGTCTGCTTACTGGCAAGCAGTGTACAGGAAGAAGGAAAATAATTATTCAGGGTATATTTGGGAAACTGATAAGAAATCCTGATGTTGTTAGAACACAGAGCTAGCTTTTTATCTCTGTTTTCAGAAGGCAATACTGCTCCAAGAAAAGAAAATCATGTGGGTCTGGAAGTGAAGGGAAAAGGCCCAAAAGGAGTTTGCCCTCTTTCCTGTTCAGACACAAGCATAGCCTTATGTTTAGATAGGTATGGAAAAACTGCAGCTTAGGGACAAATTCAAGGGCTTTGCAGTTCAAAAAGCTGCAGCCTGGGCATATACCTATGTGTTTGCATGTGCATGAAAATGTTAAGACAACTGTCCTCTAGTACACAGCTAGAAAGGAGGATGGAAATAATGCCCCTCCTTGTTGGTCTGCACAGTGTCTACTAGGGGCAGAACGAGAAGCAGTAAATATAGAACCGTACCAAAGGATATGGAGGTCATGTGTTAGCAAAACTTTCCACAAGTAATGATAGCCCTGGAAACAATAGCCAGGGGAAGACGGGAGAGAGTCGTAATTAGAGGATTTAAAGAGCAGGTGGGAGACGCAACTGTCAGAAATGACACGCCAGCAACAGCCATCAGAAATGCCACGAGGCAGGCAGCTTGACTTGCATGACCTCCTGAGATCCCTTTCAGGCAGTTCTCCTTTAATGGGTCTGTGATTCTACTGCACAGAATCAACTTACAAGGGGAAACTGTGAGGTGTTCACACTTTGTGACTTTTATAGCGCTGTTAAGGCAAACAACAATTCTGCCAGTGGTCCATGATATGGCATTTATTTTCTGAGAGCACTGGTCAGGTAAGATTCACGTACAGGTTTGCTAAGGAACCAAATAAGTGACTTAACTTTAAGCTTTCTTCAAAATGTCTACCCAAATGTGTCAGCTTCTAAAATATTATTCTGGTATTTTAATATAAAATCCTTTTGTTCTGTGCAATGCCCAGTTTTCACAGGCACCAGGAGCTATAAGCAAAGGTTTGTTGACAGTGATGCCTCAGGTTTTATCTTTTATATTTTTCAGATTCTGCATTGCTTTAGTGTGTACTTCTGAGCTTCATATCAGGGGATAGTAAGCTCTCTTCAGAGAGTAGGCAGACAAAATAATTCCTTCTCTAGCTGGGGACCCAAGGACAAATGATCCAGATCTCAGGCCCAAGAGCATAAACAAGGGTGGGCCGAAGAGAGAAAACAAGAAGGATGGGACTTCGTGGGCTAAGGCTTTAATTAGACAATTAGCTCCAATATGCAGGTGGACCAGAATTTGTAAAAGTGTGAGACCCCATGACTGGTGGTCTATTTTGTGACCATTTTGGTTCATCTTGGGTGTAGCCCTGGCTGGGCTCTTGTGCTGCCCAAGGTGTATCCATTGAGGCTTCCTAATAAATCCCTACTTAATTCTTTAGCTCTGTCTGGCCTCTGTTCCAGGTCAGCCTTCACAAGGCATCAACAGGATTCTCAGGTTTCACTGTACATGCAGGAGTGGCACAGGAGAAAATAGAGCCAATGTGCCCAAGAAGGCCAATGGGATCCTGGGCTGCATTCCAAAGAGCATTGCCAGCAGGTGAAGGGAGGCAATCCTGCCCCTCTACTTAGCCCTGTTGAGGCCTCATCTGGAGAGCTGTGTCCGGTTCTGGGATCAGCACAAGAGCAACTTGGAGCTCCTGGAGTGGGTCCAGCAGAAGGCTACGGAAGGGAACTGAAGCCCCTCTCGTGTGAGGAAAGGCTGAGGGAGTTGTTTAGCCGGGAGAAGACACAACTGAGAGGGGTTCTTATCAGTGTCCATGGCTTTCTGAAGGGAGGAGGTCTAGAGGATGGACCAGGCTCTTCTCAGTGGTGCCAAGCAATAGGACAAGGGACACTGGGCAGGAACTGGAGCACAGGAAGTTCCTGAACAATGTGGAAAGCTTTAGTGTGAGGATGACTGAGGACTGGAACAGGCTGCTCAGAGAGGTTGTAGAGCCTCCTCTGTGGAGATACTCAAAACATCTCTGAACACAATCCTGAGTAATGTGCTCTAGGGACCCCTGTTTGAGCAGGAAGCTTGGACTAGCTGACCCTGAGTGATCCCTTCCAGACCTAAACATTCTCTGATTCTGTGATGGCTTACAGAGGGTGATTGAACAGTCCAGATTTAATTAAAGGGAAGAATATGGAGCATTTTGGTGAAGGGAAGTTGCCACTGCCCAAGTGAGTTAGTAGAGCAAGTGTGGAATGAGAGAATGGAGGTCCTGGGATTGATCCTGTCCTGTGCTTGGCACTCTTCAAACATGGATTCTGTCATTCTCTTGATGGATATACGTATAAAAAAGTATATTACATATTAAAAAAAAAAAAGTCCTCTAGCAGCACAGGAAAAGTTTTACCATTCCAGTGATAGAGTCAGTTCTTTGGCATTGAAGGGCACATTGGTGAAGGGCTCTTTAAAGCCAGAGTTGCTGCTGATCATGGCATGTTCTGGGAGGAAAACAGGATAGAATACTTGCATCATCAGCCTTAGCTGCTTCATGAAGCACTCAGGCCTCTCACTGAGCAATAGTCACTATGATTTGCACTGCCCTAACACCTACAAAGTGACGGGATTGCTGGTGCCCCACAAACTCTCTGCTTTACTGGCAATGGGAGCAAGCACTGTGCAAAAAATACCTGCACCATAAAAGTGCATGTGTAAAACAGGCTATTCCCAGTTTTTTCCTGTTTTTCAGAGGGAATTGTTTGTAATATGTCACTGGTTGAATTTGCCTCGGGTACTACTAGCTCTCTTGGGTACCTCATTCTGCAGTGCACTCACATGCTGCAGTGCTCGCTGTTTCCTGCTGGTGTTAGGGGATAATTCACTGATGTTGCTCAAGAAGAACTCACTTGGCAATATTCAATATGATGCTGATTAGATCTTTGTTATTCCAGGGTTATTTACCAAGTTAGAAAGTAAATAAATCAGCCAATTTTTTTATTTCCTGGAGCATGTCTTCGGACAGTTGACCTAGAGGAGACAATAAACTTCCTCTTACCATGAAGATTTAAATCCCAAAAACATGTCTGAGGCAGCTGCATTTGTGTGAGCTACTTTCTGAGACACTTGATAATGAGAAAATCCTTTCTGTACCCCTTACAGATGATGCTACAGATCACAATTGTGCTTGGATTTCCTTAAATATTAACAGAAGAAAGAAATATCCTTAAAATCTATAGCCTACAATTTCTGGATCCACTGGGAATGCATTTGCAAGAAATAATTTTACATACATTGCTTTTAAAATAGTACAAACAGCACTGTGGCAGCAGTGCTGACTGGTCTCACCTAAAAGTCACTTGGATGTCTCAGTGTCTTGAATGTGTTTGTCTAATATGTTCCTGGGCATACTCTCCTAAGTGGCTTTTCTGAAGCCGTTTTCCCTCTACAGTGTGGAGTAGAAAACAGTCAAACATATTCATGAGCAACTCTAATTCTGTGGTAGAAAATTGCCATCCAGTGTCAGCACTGAGGATAATTTTTGCCAGTTTTTAGTAGAATAGCAATATGTCTTTACAAACCTTTTGATATTATAGGTAAATGCTTTAAACCATGCTTTAAAACATTAAAAGAACAAAGATTACCACAAAAAAATCAAATTGTAGAGATTCACATTGAAAGCCTTTGCTGTCTTCATATGAACAGGCTAAGCATATGCTGAAACAGACCACAGTAAAAGAACCTGGGAGAAAACCTTTTTTATGCCGTAGTAATTAAAAAACCCCACGCATTCTCCTAGTTTGTTTTTTATTGTACTTTTAAAACAAGCATTAAATAGGCTCATATTTCATTAGGCAGTGTTAAAAAGACAGAATATTAATCTGGACATCAAATGCACGTGTATGTTTCAATTTAATTTGAGGTTGTGTTTGTGAAAGTCCTCTACTGGAAAAGTAGTGAACTTGCTCTTCCAGAATTTCTGGTTTTGTTGGGTGTAGAAATTTGCCACATGACAAATAGTAGGCATTTATAGGGAGCCATTTCAATGCCTATTTCAGCCTACTACTGAAGACAGGAGGGACTTGCCCTTCCAGATGAAATTTTTAGACCAGAGTCTGCGCATTTAGCATGTCTGTTATCTGTTCTGAACAGCCTTTAAAACAAAGTCTGGACCAGATCCAGCAGAGACTAAGGAAAAGAGAGATGGGTGTTGATTTAAACCAAAGTAGCTAAGCCACGTGGAGATTTCCATTGCTGTCTCTTAGATAAGAGCTTGGCAGTCAAGAGCCCTCTCATGCTTCTCCTGTAACTGCACCTTTTGAAGCAGTTGGAAGCCACCATCTTTAGGACTATTAATTCAGGTAGGGGAAGAGAATTAATTTGTTCTGAAAGTAAAGAGATTACAGAGTTCCAGAAACAGGAGAAATCCATTTCTACAGAGATTGATTTTTCATTTCTACCCTTGTCCTCTAAGTATGTGGATGGATGTGGATAGATATGTGGATAGACTATTTTATATGTATATTTATAAATAAATGTATAGATACACATCAGAAGAATTTAAGATGTCACACAGGTATAACAAAAAATATAACTTGGCAGCTACTGTTAAACTAACAGGTTTGCTCTGACATTTTATGTTCTTCATCTAGATTTATGGAGCAGAACATATGTCAGTCAAACACTTCCTATTCAGAATAACAATAACTTCAAAGCACTGAAAGTACACTGTGCAAGGCAACAGGGAGCTTTTTAAGAAATATTTCCCATAGAAGTCTCTTTAGGAGCCACAATTCTCCTAATGATATGTTTAGAACTTGATTCAACATGCTTGGAAATATTTTTACATACAAACACTTTATAAGACAAGTTCAAACCATTTGTATTGGAATTCTATTTGAAACTCAGTAACTGAAAAATCATATGTCAGTACTATGATTATCCAATTAGTAACTATCCTCAGAGTATTATTTTCTGTGTTCCAGAGATGCTTTTTTTTATGCAACACTGAGTGCAGCATGCTCGGGGTTTTAAAGCACAAGTCTATTTTCTCCAGCTTCAGGCACTGAAGTATTACAGGAACATTTTTCAGCAAACTGTTGACAAAATGCAGTGACTGAGCTGTTGAAATGTAAGGTGTGTGGGTAAGAATGCAGGTATTGTTTGCATACAGTTGTTTGGACTTTGAGAGGCAAATGAGCAGTGTCCTGTGTGCCCGCCTCGAGTGACAGAAGCGCATCCCGGGGATGCGGCTGCCCTGAGGCCCCGCTGATCACCAGAGGGAGACAGAGCGTGTAACATTCAGGGATAGTGCTGAAAGTGGCAAGCACTGCTCAAGGTAAAGGTAGCATGAGATTACAGTTTCCAAAACAGTGACAGATATGAATAATAATGAGACTTCACTGCTCTGTTCTGTTTTCTTTTGGGCGGACGTGCGTGAGGCAGGGCACAGATGAGTAACTTCATACCAGCACAGGACAAAATACTTCTGAATACAGGCAGACTTAGCAGTAATCATTTTGTTTTATTCTAAGTTAATGAAATACATATGTAAACAGAAATGGTTTTATGAACTCAGCACAGAAGCATGTGCATATGTGTTTTTGGGGTGCTGCCTTGTTGAGAGAGAACAAAAGGGGTGTTTGAGACTCCATCTTCACACCAGAGGGAACCTGTTGTTGAAATGGACATGTTTACAATGATATTTAATTATTTCAAAACTTCTTAATATGTTGTAAATTTTGGTGGTGAGAAGACTAAGAAGTACATTCTCTTATAGCCACAGTTCTTGTAATTAACCTGTGTTACAACAAGGCTGAAAAGACAGCAGAGATGATCTCTGCCTGACACCTGCAGAGCAGTGAGATCATCCTGTGGATGATGAACTCAAGCCTTTACTGTTTCATCAGCCAAAATAATGATTTAGAAGTCTATAGTGGCTGTAGCAATGACTGTTGGAAAAAATCTAGCAGCCAAAAATCATAGTACTGCTCCAGGCAATAGACCAGCAGGTCTCAGAGGCCTCATAATTACCTGGATGAGATGGCTTCTCACAGGTCCCATAGCTAATCAACATCCTCTACTCTCAAGAACTTGCATTTGCTAACTGCCTATGTGGCTAAATTACTTAGTTCTGCTTTCTATCTTACTTTATTGATAGGAAAGAAAAAACTGGCAACTTAATGATTCGCAAGTAGTTGGGCTGTCAGACAGTTTTTCCCTGAAAGCCCATTCAGTGTCATTTCCCTGACATGTGTTGGAGCAAAACCATTCTGTAATGGTCAGGATAATGTGGACTCTCAAGTATTCTGTCTTTCAAAACACACACAGAAAATCTATCATTTCTTCTGTGTACCACCCATGATTGCAGGAGGAATGGATTGCTTACACAGCACTCATTTTAAGTTACCAGGTACAAACAGCTTTTATCTGCTCAAACACAGTGCTATGAAAAGTTATTTAAAGTATAGGGGAGAAGAAGGAAAGACACTGAAGCTTCCAAAGCTCAGCAAGGCAAAAACCACTTTTTAAAATCAGATAGCTCATTTTTTTTGTTCAAAATAGCACCTTCATATATGGCCGTGGCCTTGGCTCATTTTGGCTATTGCAGCTGTTTTAAATTTAGTGTGGAAAAAGTGTCCAGCATGCCAGTTCTATGAACCATTTCTTTTGTAGCACTGAAATAATGCCATTTCTTGATCAGTTAGGCCAACAGGATTACCTGGTTACTAATTTTTGGGGTTTGGCTTTACTGAAAGTTTTTCACATTTAAAAATAAACTGAAACTAGATAAGCAGACACATCCTGTTCTCTTGTCCTATTTCCTCTCAGATATATCAAGTTTGTGCTGGTTCTCACTAGCAGAACAAGTTCTATATAGTGGCCAGAGAAAAGAAGCCATACATATTTCTACCAGTAGGACATGCACTCACATTAATATTACCTGAAATGGAATTTACTTTGCTAGTGCACGGTTTGCTTTAGGAATTCTCTCTGTTTGTGCAAACAGAAACTTACAATGGGGGAAAGACTTTTTCACAAAAGCAAAAGCCTAGAATTACATCTATTTTGAGCACTCACTTGAAAATCACTGTAGAAAATATATACTATTATTGTTTGTATTTCATCACATCTTTTCCTCCTTTATTTAGTCATTTACACAGTATCAATCATGATAAAATTTAACCATCTGTACTACATCACACGAGCCAAATATTCCTTCTAATGAAGTTCCTTGGGAATATTGTCATTAATTTCCAGCTACACTGGGAATTTTTCCCAGTGTTTAAAATTAAGTAATGTCTTTCATCTCCAGAGATCTTCAGAGTTTCTCACATGCTGTGGACCTGCCCCCAGTCATGCTTAATTCTTCAAAGAATTTGCCTCCAGTGACGTGATTTAGGTTTTAGTTCAGCACATGCAGTGTTGGGTGTGTATATATAGCGTTTTTATGTCAAAAGCAAACACGTTTGGTGTGAGTGCTTGACTCTGTACACGCACAAAGGCAGTTTGTGTGTTTTAAAGAGCCATTGTTTCATTTACTGGCAGAGCGTAACTCGGCAGAGGCTGACTGGAGGCAGCGGAAATATTAACTATTCTGGCACAAGAGTCAGGAAGATAGCTGAGATCCAAAGAAGCAATTTGATGCTTTTTCACCATCTGCAAAAGGATTTTTCTCAGCTGGTTGGTACAGGCAGCTACAGGCTGTGAGTGAGCTCATGCCTGTGTCTGTCTCATAGAGCTTCCTGCTGCAGTTGCTGGAAAGCCCATTTTCTCTCTCTGCAGCTTCAGGCTACTTTGCTAGGAGGGACCATGACAGCATGAAAGTGGAACATATAAGAACTTCCTGGTTTTATAAAACATGTTTTATTTCTTTTATTTGGTTCTTTGACTTAGAAAATAAGTTACAATTCAATTGTAATAGGAAACTACTAATAACACTTCTTCAATACCCACAATTTTTGTTGGAATCTAAACCTCACCAGACAATAATAGCTGTTCAAATTGTACCTTCATCCGTGTTTTTCTCCATTCTTCTTCTGGAGAGGAGGAAGGGTTAAATCCACAAACTCACAGAGGAGTAATAGTTCTGCCCAAAAGACAAGTCACAACCAAACTATTTAATTGTAAACGTCTCACTGAAGAATTGGTACACGAATGAGACATGACTTCATCCTTTAACCTACATGCTTCACTGGTCTAGGGAACCCTGGTGGGTTTGGCCCATTTTAGTCATAGTTATCATGGGAGATCCTTAATGACTTAGTAAAGTAGCTTAAAAAAATCTCCATACAGAATCCAGCATATGGTATATTTATTGGCAAATGTTAATCCCCCTAGGAACAAGTTCTGCAGTAACAAATGATGAATTATGTGGCTTCATAAGCACTCATGTCATCAAATGCACCACTGACCTTTTTACATTTTCTGGGGGATTTTCTGCTGTGTGCAGTTTCTCTGGTTTGGAAGTGAAGCAGTTTAACACCGTGTCCTGAAGGAAACAGGTAATCAATAATTTCAGTTTTGGTTACTGTAAAAGGTAAATGAGGCCTGTGTATTTGTTGGGCAAGTAAGCAATACAGGGTTTAACAAAGCTTAAACAGGGCCTACGAGAGAACTTGAATACTCAAAATACAAAGACACAGAGTGGACTTCCTTTACAGGAGAAAAGAAGTTAAGAATAGGCCAAAAAGGCCAGTGTTAAAACACATTAACACACTGTGTTTAACACAAAGAGTGCCAGAGATTTAAAAAAAAAATCATTTCAAGCATGTTTTCTGAGGGCAAGAAGCTAAACTGGGAAAATATTTCACTCCACTGACTAAGTCTGTTATGAATTTTAACAGGAGATTGTCACAAGGTAGCCTGCAGTTAGCAACCAGCAACTAAGAGGATGAACTCCCATGGCAGTTAATGTGAGAGATTATCTGAATCCATTGCCTGGATCCTGTGATTATAATTCTTGGGCTTGTTTGGAGGTGGACACTCTAGGAACTGTCCTGAGAACAGAGAAGGCCTGCCTGAAATTACCTGGTTGAGAAAGGGAACTGAAGATCAGGATGCAGTCATGTCTGGCTGACCCCATAACTTGAGAATAATCTGCCCACAAGAACAGTGTCTGAACCACCATTTCAGCAAAGTAAGATTGCTGCTGAAACCAGAGCACCTTTTTCCAGCAGAATGGTTTTCCAAAACTAACATTTTAGGATCTGATAGAAAGAAGCAGCTGTTACCACAAGTTTGTAACACACACGGCTCTGTGTATACAGCACACAGTCACTGCTGCACACAGGTACCCACTGGCTGCAGTACATCCACAGCTTTGACAACCAATGCTTTCTTTTTACTATTTGCCATAGACCATGTTAAATTCAAAACTAAACTCTCTGTTGAGCCAATGGATGAATTTGAGTTCTTCTATTCTTGACTTAATCACTACTAAACTCTGCTTTACTCAGCAAGAGCTGGTATCAGGTAAGGCAGCCCCCATGGGAGAAATTGAACCTATATTTGGCAAGGTGCATCAGCTGCCAAGTGAAACAAAGGAACCCGTAGCTGCAGTGGTAGTGTGCTGGTTTTGGTCCTGGCTTCCCCCTGTTGCTCTGCCTGACAGCTGAGATGAATGGTCAGAGCACTGTGTAGCAATGCATGCACCCAGCTGTGGACAGATGGGTAGCTGTTGGAAATATCATTTATCCCTGTGGCTGAATCTGTAGAAGGCATGTAAGTAAACACATGGTTGAGTTATCTTGATTGTAAGTCACTTGTGTAGTAGACACCAGCACAGTTCTGAGGAGCTACTAATATTAGTTTACCGTGTGTTGCACTACATGCCACTAAAACCTGTGCTAGGAATTGTTCAGTGAGTATTCAGAGGGAAACAGTGAGTTTGTGGCTGGACCACCACCACTATTTCTTTATTTTAATGTAAATCCTATGGGGCTTTTCTCCATGGCTTGTCTGGGCTGTACCATGCTTCACTGTAAAAGCTGAACAGGTTGCAAGTGGAGCTGAGCTACAAGTATCACCATCTCCATTTTTGTGAAGACTGACCATAGCCACAGAAAGCTTTTCAGAAAGCCATGCCCTTCTGCAGTGCCTCTCCTATCTTAGGCCTCAGGACACCCATACAGATCCAGAGGAAATGCTCACCAGAGCTCTGTCAACCACCTCCCTTATCCCTGTTGCTCACCTCAGGCCCCAAGGTAAGTAGATGCTTTGTCAGCACCACAGAAACCATCCTTGAAGTGCCACTAACCCGAGAAGTATGAGGCAAACAAAGTAGACCAGCACAGGCACACTGGAAAACACAGCAATTTAAGCAGACTGAAACGCTTGGGCTGGGGTTGCCAAGAGAATTTTTGGGCCATGAGAACATTTATACATGCTGGGCCTGAGCTGCCTTCTCCACCCCATCATGACTTCCAGCCCTAATTGATTGGAACTGCCAAGCCTGGCTGCCAAGCAGAATATTTTTACAATCCCAGTTCTATTTATGCACTGACAAATACAAAACTTGGTGTCAGAAAAAAAAAAAACCTGTGAGGCAGAACTGCAGAAAAAGAAAGAAGTTGGCAGTGAGGACTATGAAATTATGAACAAGGCACTGAGGGGTGGTGCCACATGTTAATAGTGTGGCTGGTGCAAGCAAGTGCTGAGGACACTTCAAGAAACATGCCTATACAGGTCCCTGAAACACCCTTAGACAAGATGTTTTATTTTGAAATGTGCACTGGCCTCTGCTGGAGATGAACTTGCTTTTCTGTTTTCAGTCTGGTTCAGAGACAAATGACACCCAAATTTATCACCTTATCAGAGCATTTTAAAGCATGGAACCAAACCTATTACAAAATGAAAGCCACAAAGGATCTCAGTAGAAGCAGAATGTTTTTATTGCTTATGACAGAAAAGGAAAAGTGTTTTGGAAAAAAACCCCTCTACTTTCTCAGGCAAGAAGACAGCCTTTTTAGCCACGGAGGACAAGGCAGTGTCCTGGTTTGATTTCTTCTGCTAGCCAGAAGAATTTGTGCATGTCCACTAGTTATAGAGGAACCAACTTGGAGGACCACAATGTTTTTAAGGATGTTTTTTACACCAGTACCTGACAACCCATGTATTTATTACAGCTGACCCAATCTAAAATATCTTTTCTCTTCCATTGCTACCTAAAAAAGACACAAGAATAGTGACAACTTCTCTCACAACAGCTTCTCAGCTCTGTTTCTGCTTATGCAATGACCATAAACCTTCACAAGCTTGTTTGCCATACTTTAGTCAGATGGGGCTGTCTCTCCAGTTATGCTTGCTGTACTTTTATGAATGCATCAGGCTTAAATAGCACACTTGGTAAAACCCAGAGAATATCTCGAGTAGCCCCTAGGAGATAGAGAGGTGAGGGTATTCTGTAATGTGATGTATTTTCTTTATCTGAGTTCGGATTCTCTCTGCTTTTGCTCTTTTGCTATTTGGTATGATGAACTTTTAATTCCTGTCAGTCTCTGAGCTTCCTACAGCACTGACTGTCTGCAGCTGCCAATCAAAGAGTAAAAGTGAGAAGTAGGTGCATTTCCAATATTTGGTAAGACCTTATCTGAACCCTTTCTGTGGGTTTCCTGACTATAGTCATGAGCAATGAGATGCCCATGCAGAGACTGAAAGCAGATAAACTTATCAAAGGACAGTAACAAAGCAGGAAGGTTCAATAAGAAGCTGTGTTACTCCTTGAGTAAATACAGCTGCCATCACAACACTGAAGGTAGACTGGCCCAGAATTGGTTTAGTGTAGTGAGATCAGTGTCCCTTCTCATGCATTAAGTAGGTGACCTGATCTTTTATGTGATCCACCAAGAGTGTTTTATAAGCAGGACTGCCATATAGTCATTTGTCACTCCAGGGCTGGGAAGATGACTGCTGAGTTCTGCCCTTCAGTCTGCCTCCAGTTATGAAAATTTATTGTGTATTGATTGTATGGTATATTGACTTACTGCTAACATCATAAATAAGGACTGTAAAACTGCCTACTTTTCCATAGCTAAGAAAAGGGATTGCCTACACGTGGAGAGTGCCCTACCGTGTTTTCACATTCAGGCTTTTGTAGCAGCAGCTACAAAGGGGGAGAAAAAATGCCCAGCCATCTCGTATGACAGAGCATCAGACTGAGGCACGGCCAGGTAGGCAGCTGAGAGCACAGGAGGTGAAAACACCCTGTGAGGTGGCCTAATCACCTCTTTCCTTCGACTGAGCCGCGCTGGAATGAAGAGAGGCCGAGCCTTCCTTCGGGCATCCCCGCAGCAGGTGACCCGGAGCAGCGCCGCCGGCCGTGTGCGGGAGCGCACACTGATTTCCCGGGAAGCTCGTTTCCTCGAGGAGAGCAGCAGAGGGGGCCCTCGCCCCGCGGAGAGGCGAGGCGGCGGTGGCGGGGCTGTCCCCGTCCCACGGGGACCAGGGGGCGGCCGGCAGCCGCAGGACCCTTCTCGCTCGCCGCCCTGCTTTCCCGCCTGCCAGCGGCGACCGAGCCAAGCGGAGGAAGGAAATAGAATTTCCAAGCGCCGTCCCTGAGTTAAAGCGTGGGCTGGAACTTTTCTGTCGTCGGAGGTAGCGTGCTTGCCCTCTGCAAAAATAAAGTTAAGCTTAGCAACCCAGGAGACGCGTCGCTGTGAGCCGCTGTCTTTTCCTGGGTCTCCCCTCAATTCTCCTTCCCTGCAACAGGCAATCTGAGAAAACGCCTTTCCCCATCACGCCCGGTGACTTGTGCAAGAGCATCTGGTGCTTTCACCACGTTTACTAAGGCATAGCTGGGTCTTGCATGTTTTTGGAATGGGCAGGCCTCAAAAAGAAGAGAAATGCAGTGAGATTTAATTACTTCCTGTCTATCTAGGAAAACCATCCTCAAACTGTGTCATTTTCTCAGTCTTAGTCTGATTTTCCAGGAAAGTAATTTGTTTGCAACATCATAAATTGAGAGTTTGAAATGAAGACTCTCCAGAATATTTGTTCTCTGCTTATCAAGTGTATTGAATGAAAATGATAAAAAGGATGCAGAAAGAGCTTTCTCTAAAAAGGCAGCATTTTTAAAATCATACATAGACTCATAGGAAAGGCAGTGAGGAATTAATTTATCACTCATCACTAGAATTCATTTTATCTCTTAGTCTGATTCCACAGCAGAGCATTAATGCCAACAGATAGTGCACAGAAGCATTCCAGAGGAAACCACTGTAATGCCCAGTCTTAAGGTACAATCAGGATTGCAGCCACCACTGCAGAACACTTTGTGTTCGTAATTATAATTTCCTGAGATTTCATGATCTCTACAGAAATAAAAGAGTGAAGAGTTGTTATGTGTACTTCAAACTTGTCCATTTGTATTTAATAAACAAGTACTATGTAACTGTTTATAAAGTAAAACAAATTCCTGATGCAACAGCCCCACTATTCAGAGACTAGACAGACACGGAAAGGGAAGGAAGAATGACTGGCAAACCCCATCCTATTTTTATTTACTTGTGATGTTTAACATTTCCATCGGTTTCTACCTTGTGCAACCATTTCTCTTTTGGGGGCTCTCTTCAGGTGCAATATATTATATTTGATTCCTCAAATGAGCCAAGAGTTTCATGATGACCTGGAAAAGAATTTGTGTGGAAACTGTAAACTGCTTCCCTTTTACCTTTTTTAAAGCCAGCAGGGTAATAAATACACTGCAAGAAAAGAAGAGATAAAAGCACCAGGACATATATAATCCTATTCCAATAATAATTTTTATGCATAGAGGAGCTAATATTGGTTTTGAGAGTTTTGAGGTAGTCACTGGATTATTTAAAATCTATGTATAATGTGCATTTCTGGAGAATTTTTTCTCTGTAGGAAAACGTGCAAGAAATGTCAACATTAGTGCACACCTGATCTTTATGGAGTACATACAAACACAGGGAGGACAGAGAGAATGATGCTGACTTTATGTGAATGATTCAATGGAGTCCTCAAACTGTCAGAACTGTTGTTTTGTCAGCACAACCTGCCCTGATAAACAGGGCAGAGCCACCCAGAAGATGAGCGCTAGGGAGGTAAAAATGAGGAAAAATACAACTCAAGAATTTGAGATCAAAGTTGCCTATCTTCTCCAGAGCTGTGCATCAAATCCATCTCTGGGAAAGCATGAGAAGATATCACCAAGTTTAACTTGCTTATGACCAGCTGGGTCATGGGTCTGCTGCCTGGCACAGTACAGCATGGATATACCAATGTGCCCCTACAACATAAACTCCACAGAGACTGGGATCTAAAACAGGGTTTGTGGCGCCTTGCAGCTCAGGCACCCTTGCAGGTCCCTTGTTTTTGCATGGTCTGCTGCCTACTGTCAGCTCCTGCTGTAAGCATGTTTGTCCACCTTCCTCTCCTTAGGCAGAGGGTGTCCCAGTGGTTGTGGCAGAAGTGGAGTCAGGAGGAGACAAAGCAGCCAGGGAGGAGGGAATGGACTACTTTTGGAAGAGCCATGCAAGCAGACTGTGTACATGGAGAGTGAAAGATTCTCTCTCTGGCTGGAAAGACAACAGGTGAAAGTAAGGAAAACCCAGAAGCCCAGACCATTTACTTGCACCTACGTGTCTCTCCAATCTTCGGGGGACATCATGTCACCCGTGTGTCAGCCTGGAGCCATGGAGCCATCTGATGTGCCCACGTGTCAGTGGGTAGCCAAAAAGCACAAGGAGGCTGGGACCAGGCTGGCAGTTATCACCCAGTGATGCTGAATGCTGAACAAGTTTCCAGTGACTTCATGCTCAAACTTTCACTGAAACCAGTCAATGTTCCTAATGCTTCTCTAAACTGGGTAAAGAAGCAGCTTTGCTGCTCTGAGTTTTCTGATAAAAGTACAGCGGCAGAGAAGGTATTTGAGTCTGACAGCCCTGAAACATCACACCAGCAATGTTCCTCCTCTCAGCTCCGTGCTCAGTGCTGTACCACGGTGTCACTTTTGTCACTTTCCCATCAACTAGAGATGCTATGGCTCTCTAACAGTGTGAATCTACCTGCAAGGAGCGAAACCTTCTTTGATATTTTATGTGTCATCCATATAATCATACTTTAGAGTTTTTACTTTTCAGTGGGTCCTGGTTTTATAATAAGTGGGGGGGAAAAGATTGGAATAATAAATAAGCATGAATAGAGTGCTTGATTAATGATCTGAGATCTGGTCTTTCACAGCATTCAGGGAAGCCATCCTTTTCTGCCTTGCATTATGCTGCTGAGATACTGCTGCTAACCTGATACTATTTCTTGTCCATCTTGACTAAAAAGGTAGCATTTGATTTGGAAATAGTACATTTTTTATTTTAAATGGAATAGAAAAAAAATTGATTTTAAGCCCTAATTGCATACATGTCAAATAACATGTCACATTTAAAGGCTGTTGTGGGAGCCAACTGGTGTAATTGTATATGGACAGTGTTATCTAATTTACCCTGCTTTGTATGATTTACTGGTGTGTTTTGCTGTGGGTTGCATTATTTAGTTGTTTGATAATCTCTTTTCTTTCTGTTGTGATTTATGACATGGCATTTCTGCTTGTTTTATACCAGTGTGTTATTTTGTCAATCAAATTCTCTTTGTGCAATGGCAACATACAAAAAAAGATAGTGGAGAACAGCCCATATAGTGTATCTAATGTTTACTTTAAACAGATTATTTATGGCAAAATATATCAGAGGAACCAATTTGCAAAGCAATTGTTGGTTATATGTAAAGAACAAATGCTGCAATCAGCACTCTATGGGTTTGCTTGTGTATGTGTTGTGGACCTGTACCGTTGTCTAAATGATTAATGGGCACAAAATGAAAACTCTTTTTTTCCCTTTTGAGCCTGTGTACTTTTCCCTTCTTTCTCCTGATGGTGGAGTCATATCCTCTGTCTTTGCTGCATCACATCTCCTCCCCTTTCTAGCCTGCCCTGGGACAGAAGGAGTACATCCAGGGCCTGGCTGTTGCCTTTCCCTGAGGAGGCCCAGGGGGTTTTGTCTGGTTTGGTGGCTGTGTGTTCCTGAGGTGCAGATCATGAGCAAAAAGAGGAGGGAATGCATCCTAAAGGCCCAAAGCTGTGTGCTCAAGAGCTTGTGAGCAAGCCAAAGGCAAGGTGCAGAATACATGAACTGTGGTCTTCAGTATCTCCTAGTGGGATGAGAATGCCAGAGCTCCATTTGATTGCTTTCTACACAATTGTCAAACTTTGCAGTTCATAACACATAATTTTACAAGCTCTTTACCAATCACTTACTGAGTTCTTTATTTATGAGGAGGAAATGTAAGAATTTACTGAAATGAAATTAAATGCACTTTACACTTGTGAAACACATGGTTTTCTATGAAAAGAAAAAACACATGGTTTTTCTTTTCTCTCCACAAAATATGGCAGTGGAGTGACAGCCATACTAATACTATTATACAAAATTGAAAGAGCAATCTGTAAGTTAATGCTTAAAAGAAATTTTCAATTATGGTGTTTTCCATTTTATTAGAACCAATTCTACCAAGACTCATTCAGAAAATCAACTTGAGTACTAAGCAGTTGAATGATGATGCCCAGAACATGCAAGCAGCCTTCTTAGACAGCTGCAGGGGGCATAAAGTGTTAAATTACTGCTGCTCAGGTTTGTACCTGTATGAATTCATGACACTGTTCCCAGCAAAAGCAAAAATCAAATTGGCTTCTGAAGACCCAAATTCACCCATTATATTAATTTACCAGCTGAAGCATTAGATCTTTGACTGTGACCTCAGTTATTTACTTATTATTTAGATGTCAGCATGGTGTAATAAGGATTTTAGATGGTTACAAAGAAAAGAAAAATAAATTGTATTTAGTGGCAGAGAGCAAACATGCCTGAAGTAGCTTAGGAAGGTGGAGCCTTTTTGTTGATTTCAAAGAGAGTGCAAAAGAGTGCAAAGCTGAATGAAGTGTATTTATATCTTTAATACCTCTCACATACTTGTCATGGGGAAAAAGTGAATCTGTTTTTAGAAAGAAACCTTGCCAAAAAAAAAAAAGAGAGCATGAGAAAGTGCAGTTCCCACCCCAGCTGTGAATTGGTATTTCCAGGTTAGGTGACCAGAAGGCTTTATGGCCCTTCTCGGAATTACAGGTTTACATGCTTTCTTTCCCTGCCTTTATCTCTGCATTCACAGGCTCAGTGGATGCTAGGTATTTAACAAAAAGATGACAATTTATTCACTTGAAACAAGAAAACTTGACAGGTCCAGATGACTTTAAAATTTACAGTGTAAACAAAAGCAAGACAGAAAATAAATAAATACTTCACATCAAAGCTGCTGCTGAGAGTATCCTTATTTTTATAAAATATCTAGAAAGGGCATTTTTAAGAGGAGTGAGAAGATAAGAGGAGTGCTGGTTTAGATGGAGGAAATAAACACGTCTTTTGTTATCTTTCCAACAAAATGCAAAAATTCAAAACATTAACTGTGGAGGCAGTGTTCAGATTGCATATAAATCAAAGGCTTTCTTTTAATACTTTACTAATCCCTTACTTATCTTGCCTACTGTACGTGCATTGTTAAAAAAGATAGAAACAGAGCAAAGACACACAGATATGCTAAAGGAGTTAAATTCCAGTATTTCAAATACAAAATGCAGAATGCCCACTGCTGAAAAAGTTTTTGAACTGACCCAGGCATACTTAATTTTTAAGATTAATGAAACATTCTCACAGTAGTTAGCAGTTCACGTATTTCGGAATTATTGAATCACTTCTTCTCTTTTTAAATTATGATAAATACAGAAGATTTGTAAAGATAATGTATTGATCACTTTTGGACTATACCAATGTACTAGATCCTCATTATTATTTAGGAATAAGTAACAGAAATGTAATTCAAATTTATTTATTTTTATGTATATTTTATGAAAGAAATTCTGCTAATATATTTATCTTTTGTTAGAAAAATACTTCTAATATAAGAACAGAAGTTGGTTCCAAAGTAATATTCCAGTCCTTTTTTGAAATTTAGTTCAAGATGAAGGTTGTTGAAAATAATATAAATTACTGGCAGTGACACTGCTTATATCTAAAGAACAGACTACTGTTGGTGATAATGAATTTGACATTTGAGTGTTCCAGAGACCTGTAGTATTTTCTTAAAGCATACAATGCAACTGGAATTTTCAATCTGCTGTGTTTCAGACAATTCAAAAGAGATTTGACTACAGGATGGAAGCACAATTTTGCTTAGCTTAAGCTTGTGTATTGTTTTATTTTATAAATTAACCCAGTCATCTTGATTTTAAAATTGAAGAGCAAAACCTTTCCAGATACAACTTTTATAATTAAGAGCTGTTGATTCCACATCCTTTAGTGCACATTTTAATGGCTAAATGTAAAGGATTATCAAGTCATCAAGAACAGAGTCACAGTATCTGTGAATGTGTTATTTCATCCTAGATATTTTTCTGAAAACTCTACACCACTGTTCATTGTGTGTATGATGGTGCTGCTGGAGGAGGTATGAAGCAAAGTTATGAAATAGACTAAAAAAAAAAAACCCAAACAACCAAAAAGCCCAACCAAAAGAACCACAACTCTTTAGAGACTGGATAAATAGTAAGAAGCATGTTTAATACAACTAATTTATAGATGAATGTGGTGCCAAGCTAGAATACATTAACAAGGTAAGGCTGCAGGGCCTCTAGGTAAGATAATATATTGCTTTCATTAAAAAGCAATCTGCATGGACCATATCCACTAACACTGGAAACTCTGCAGCTGTCACCTTTATCAGGGGAACAAGAGCAAGCCACTACATTTTAATCACTGGAGTTTGTCAGGAACGAAAAACAGCCAGCTTCCCACAAATCAACAGACATGTATCCTGATAAGGAGAGTGAATTGGAAAAGGACAGCTACACCCCACACTACACCACCTATTCTGGAGTGATCAAAGCACTGTAATTGTAGCAGATAAATCTACTGAATTAGGCTCTGGGATGAAACACCCGTCTTTTCACAAAACAAACACAGGTTTACTTGAGTCATCTGTGACATATTTCATTTTTTAGTTTGAGTATTCCCAGTACTTGCCACAAAGGCAACAAGAAAATAAAATAGGATGCCTGTATCCAAAATCTAGTGGCATATTTTCCAGAATCTCTTTTCTGGTCATTACACATTATTAAATACCAGAACTGCTATTCCTGGGGTATTCTTTTGCATAGCTCTGACAATAAAATGAAGCATGGTTATTTATTAATACTCACAGCCTTTCAATTTGTCATATTTGATATGCATGAGAGCAGATACTGTTTTTCTATGGTAGATAATTATTCTTCAAATAGAAAGCTCTAGGGCATTGAAAGGGACAATACTTGGGACCAGAAGAACTTGAAAATTCTTGTAGAAGACATTACGAGAGTCAAATTTTAACCTTAAGTGCAATCATAGTTATATGACAGTTTTATTTTAGGCACTGATAGCAGATGTGACCCCTGTAATGAATAACACAACAAGGATTTCCTGTAATGAAAGAAGTATTAAATAAAAACTTTCATGGAAAATGTTTTTGTCCAAAAGAAATGAGAAATCTGCTTGTTTGTGGAGGGAAGACTGTAACTTTTTAAGGCAAGGAAGGACTGATAGACAAGTTTGGTTTGTTTTTTTTTTTTAATATGAACAAACACTGTAAAAGGACATTACTTTTTTAGGGAGTTATTTTGATTTCCAAGAGCTTGGGAGTACTGATTAAAATCAATTTAATGTGACAGAGGGGTCTTTCAAAAAGGGGTTATTCTACTACTGTGCATGCAAGGCTTGGAGGGAATGAGATACATTCATTTCATAGGATTTGCAGTTCTGAACTCCCCATCATGTACTAAATTTGGTAGAATTGCCCTTTTCTTTGAGCTGGTATGATCCTTCCTGGAAGTTCAGATGAGGGGGCTTAGCTAAACAGCTTCTTACCATTAAAGTTTGAGACCTTAATCTGCAGTGATAGGGAAATAAAATAAATACTGTCTCAATAGTAAGGTACCAGTAAGGTACTAATCTAGAAACGTACAATGCACCAAGGATCATTTCTGCAATCTATTATTTGCTGTTTATGCTATATGCTGTCTTCTTATTTATAGTATTTCAAAGCTTTCCAGCATTCAGAAAATATTCCAAATAAATCAATTAAATTTGTGCTATCAGAGCCCTCTGAGGCAGTTTCATGAATGACATCCATGCCCTTGTTTTCACTGAGAGATTTAAATAACTAATTTCAGTATCACAGTGGTTATATAAGTCTTACTGTTACAGAGATGGGGATATAAGAATCTGTTGCAATGGGTGTATGAAGCTCACTGGACAGCAAAGGTGTGCCTACCTCTATTTTCAGGCAGTTTAATTCTATAACTGCTCTCAAAGTATAAGGGAATGATGTTGATGAACACATCTGGAAAATAATAGGGAGTTGTGTTCGCATTTTCTAAATTCTCCATGTGTTTATGTATGAGAGAGAAACAAAAAAATCCAAGCTGGATTTTTTTATATACTTGAAACCTGTTGGTTAGCTGAAAAGCAAAAAACCAAATAAGTTTATTCTGAGGTCTCACCCCTCAAAATCAATTATTTTTATCTCCTCTGCATTTCAACAGCCCTTCTAGATGTAAAATAATATCCAGAATGGCAAGAAAACCAAGGGTTTCTTTTTGGCTATCATTTGCTTCTGGAATAAAAATTTGGGTCATCCATCATCTGGAGAGCTACTGAAATAAAATCACAAATATCCTGTCAACTTTATGAAGGAAGTCCCATTGTCTTTCTGTTTTCTTGTACTTTACAAGAGAAGATCTGAGTATTTCATGTTGATTGCTTGATTGGCTGCACTGGGACTCTTTAAAAATACTAAAAAATCAACAGTCTGGTACAAATCAAACACAGGCTTCTATCAATCATGAGCCTGGGGTATTATCTGAGGTTTTTACCCAGAAACATGTCATTAAAAGTTGCAGAAATTAATTGGTGCCATTGGCTGTAATGGCTTTCCTGACACAGTTTCTCAAATGTAAAGAAAAATTATGGATAAGGCAAATTCCTCATGGGATTTTTATAGATGTCTGCTTTGTTCTGTTATTGTTTATTGCAAATGTTATTACTGTGATCTATTGCCCCATCATGCTTTGTCTATACTGCTTATACCATTTTGCAGCCCGCAACACAACTGAGGGCTTCTGTCACTGACCAAGATAGCACTTATTTTTAAATTCTATGTTTTATATATTCCTACAGTGATCTCAAGGCGTTAATTTTGTGTGTTTAAAATTTCATAGTTACACAGACCTTGTTCTGATTGAATAAATGTTGCCAATGATCTGCCTAGAAGAATTGTGAATCTTGTCTCAGTGTGAGCTGCTGCTGCTGTTAGTTGGTAGCTGTACAAAGCTGCAGGAGTCACTAATTTATTTCAATTGTTCTGATCTGCATATCTACAAAGCAGGTCTGTTAGATGACAGCTTTCACTCCCTTTTTTTTTTAATTTATTACTTAGAAGGCCACCTTCTTGATTACAAGTTATTTTACCCTGTGACCTAACCTTCCAGAAAGGTAAATATTTTAGGAGCAGAAAACTGAAAAATGCAGCCTATGCCCTACAGCAATGCAAAAATAGTAGTAAATTAATTCCCCCAAATTAGATTTGAGATTCATGAAAGATTTCATACTTAATATCAGCAAGTCATATTTCTATCATAACTGAAGTATGGTTAAAAAATTACATGCATTTCCAATTATGCAATTATGTTGCATTTTCCATTCTCGGGCTTGAATGATCTGTTTATAGGCATTTGGGACTGTAAGTCTGTCTTATAAAAAAAGAAAGAAACAAACAAATGAACAAACTGCTGTGAATTAAACTTCAAAGTATATTTTTCTTCATTAAACCCTCTCAGAAAATCCTGTGTATAGCTTATGGGACCTTAGGTTAACATGTTCAGTGTTTTCTGTAAAATGCTAATAGGTTCTATGTGATACACTCTGTCAACACAACCAAAACCCAACAAACATGTGCAAAAAGGAAAACTCACTGCTACATTACAATCCCAGCAATGTAGGGGTGTGTCTTGGTTTAAAAAGACAGGCGTCTGCTAAGGAAGAAAACACAAACCCCCTCCCTCCAAATCACCACAATTTTTTGAAATGAAAACGCTCTCAGGCAAAAAAATATGGGGATAGGAATAACAGTTCTTTACTAGGAAAAACTAAAGGAAACAAAGGTACTAGTACCAGCAAACAACAAAAGAAACAAACAAACAAAAACTCTGACAGAGTCAAGATATGACCTGCCACCCTGGGGCAGGGTGTGGATAACAGTCCAGTTGAGCAGTGGCTGCAGTTCTCTTAGAGTGGGAGCCACGGCTTTGTCAAAACAACAGTCCAGCAGAGAAGAGTGTAGGCAGATGGGTCTGGTTTTCCTCTGGAAATCCAGTGGAGAATCCAGGCTGTCTTGGTTTTAAAAGTGTCTCTTTTTATTCCAGTAGAAATGCTTGGCCCCTCCCCCTGGGCAGAGCACCTCACAATGGGAATAATGTAATCTTATCAGTCATGTGGAGGCACTTAATGGCCCATTAACAAAAAATGTCTTCCCAGGGGAGGTATTGTTTGTGAAAAGATAAGGGAAACCTGCCCAGATAACAACCCCATCTTTATCAGATAGAATATCTTATTTTAACAATCCAGGACAGGGTGTTTCCTTTTTCCGCCCCTAGGCTTCAGGCCCATTGTACACATGTGGGAAGTGGTGTAAAAGGATCGGCGTCATCAACCCTCTGCACAGCTTTCAGCCTGTAAAACAGTGATGTTTAGCCTGTCATCTTGCAGTTTTGATCTCTTTCTGGCAGTTTTAGTCTCTTTCTCTATGTACATTAGTAGCCTGTCTTCTGCCCATACATTTTGGTCCTACCTGGTCACTCACTCACTAGTTCTGGCCACGTCAGTGTGCAGCTTCCAAACACATGCTTTATCCCTTTGTCATTGTCAGTTTGGTTTTGATTGGATAGTTTCAGAGCTGTGCTTTCAGAGTATTTGAATTGATTATCCTCTGCTAAAGCTGTAAATCCTTGCAGAATCCCAGCAAGAGTTCAGTGAAAACAGAAACAATGGGCTGTGTGGTCTCATGGGATCAGTAACAGAAACACAGATTTTCTTTCATAGGAGTTTTTTGCTGTGCACCTTCTCTTGCCACTGAGAGCCTTATTTTGCAAAATCGAGGTTTATGCAGTGATATGTACCAAAGGGTAGGCTTTGGGTGATGTATTTTATGCGTTATTATAATGGCATCCTCATTGTCATAGTCAATCATACCTATAGCAAAAGTATGACCATTTCCTTTGGACTTCTGCTATCATTTTCATGAAAATAAGGTCTGAATTTTAGTAGCTCCATAAGTTATGGCTTTTCTTACAAAGGCTGATCCTGCAGGGTGGCATTGTTAGGCTGGAGACGTTGGCCAGTCCCATTCTGTGATTCTCGGATGAAGGGGAAAGGCTTCCTCTACCCTTCTTTTGTGATTACTACTACTCTACCTCTACCAAGACTACTACTCTACCTTCTTTTTTCCTTCATGTGTATTGTTCCATCCTCATCTCCCCATTATGGATCATACATCCCATATCCTTTAATGACACTCACTGGGGAACTGCTAAGAACAGCTGTGTTTGCTGTCTCTCTTCAGAAGATTGCATCAAAGGGGTCTCAGTGGAGCTCCCAGTGACACTGGTGCAATCTGAAATTATTTCTTTTAGGACCACAAACACCACCATCCCTTTGCTAGGTTCTTGTGGCACAACATCTTTAAACACTAAAGCAGCCAAGGCACGTATTTTTGCAGTGCCTGGAAGTTAAAGAGGTGCTTAAGTCAAGAGACCTTGCCTGCTCTTGTCTGATCACCTTCCGACTCCTTGTGATGTTTTAGGTGCTCATTATGAGTATGATGCTGAAGCCATTCAGTGAAGGTGTCACACAGCATGCTAAGTGATATGACATTTACAGCAAAAGCTGTAGGTAGGCAACATGTACTTTTATTTTAAATCAACTAAATAAACGATTCATCACAAAATTTAGATTTATTATTTTGCAAACTGTAATCTATACTTTAAAATATCACAAAAAAGCCTACATTTACTAGATTATTTTCAACTCTCAGTTCAATTCTCTGTAATTCACACCTAGAAACCTAAAATTCTGTCTGAGGCCTCAAAATCCCTGTGTGTCTTTGTACCGAAACCAGAAATGAGCTGCATGTCAGGTGCCTTAATCCAACTTGTTTAATTTCATTGTAAGAAGAATGTTGGATAGTATTCTATTTCTTCTCTCATCCAGATAAACTTGTAGAAAGGTACTCAGAAGCAATGTATCAAAAAGTTTCTGAGTGTCCATGAGAACTGCCTGTACCTAGCACATTCCTCTGGCTGCAGCTCCCAAGGTGAGACTGATGCCTCAGGTTTTATCTTTTATATTTTTCAGATTCTCTGCTCCTTTAGTGTGTGGGTCTCTGCTTCATATTATGGGATGGTGAGCTCTCTTCACAGAGTAGGCAGACAAAACAATTCCTTCCCTGGCTGGGGACCCAAGGACAAATGATCCAAATCTCAGGCCCACGAGCATAAACAAGGGTGGAATGAAGAGAGAAAACAAGAGGGATGGGACTTCATGGGCTAAAGCTGTAATTGGACAATTAACTTCAATATGCAAATGGGCCAGAATTTGTAAAAGCGTGAGACCCTGTGACCCATTGTCCATTTTTGTGACCATTTTGGTTCATCTTGGGTGTAGCCCTGGCTGGGCTCTTGTGCTGCCCAAGGTGGATCTGTTGAGGCCTCCTAATAAATCCCTTCTTTATTCTTTAGCACCATCTAGCCTCTGTTTTAGGTCAGCTTTCACAAGGCATCAAGACCCTGAGGAGATGTGAGGAGTAATCCAGAGAGGGTGGACAGTTTTCAGTGATTTCTACCATTCCAGGTTACCTTGCCTGTACCTTACAGGGTAAGGAGGCAGGATGCCCTTACTCAGCTGTCATTTCCCCCAGCAGCTGATTGAAGGATAGAGAACATGGATAACACCAGCTTGCTGAAGCTCAGCCATTTCCTCTGCTTCCCACCAGCTGCCAGTAGTAGTAACCAACAGGTCTCAGACCAGTCTTTCCTAATTACACCCCGTGCACTGCTCTTCTGACAGTCATCCTTGCAAAGAACAGCTGTAAAAATCAGCTTGCCAGTGTGGTCTGGGAGTGGAGTTAGGTTTTCTTAGGGAATATGGTTCTGATTTATTGAACCTGCTGATCGCTTGACTAAGTTAACAGAGAGAAACCTTTCTTTTTATCCATTTATCTTTATTCCAGCAAACATGGAAAAAGGCTGTGGTGGTTCCACACACAGTAGTATTGAGGTATTGGAGAGGATCTGCTCCTACTTTCTCACTGGTGTAGTTGGGCTGTTCCCAGAGTCTAGTCAGGTTCTCTTAAAGCCCTAGAACAACAGGATCCTGACCATTTTTTAGAAATGAGCATGGGTTTGGTCCTTAGTTTGTGTAAACTGGCACAGCTGTGACTTGCTTTTGTAGGGAATGTAGTGGCAATTTAAAACATTTGAGAGGCTGGCTTACCAAGAAAAGCAATGAAAAAAAGACATCGACCATTAAAAATATGTTGATAATAGAGTTGTATATAGATATTCTGCAGACTTGTCTTTAATCTTTGAAATTTACATAATTTGCTGTCTCTGAGACAGAACATTAAGTGGTTTTGATATATTTTCAAAGGTCAGGCACAAAGTCATGCTCCTTTAGAGGCCTTATGGCTGTTTGTGCTTTTTTGATGTTTGTACCATCGCGCAGACCTGATAAGTAGATGAATGACCATGATAAATGTGCATAATGAGAAAGTGATAAGAATTGCAGCATCTGACATGAGTTATGTCTCTGTTGTCCAGAAATGGAGATGCTCTACTTTTATCTTTGCTCTCTAATTTCTTAATTAGGAAGAAAGAATATTTTCCACCCAGTGCATATATATTTGGCAAGGATGCTGTGTAATAACAAGATATGTCAGCCAATGACCTTATTATAGATACCGCTGTACTCTTTTTGCTTAAAAATGTCTCTCCTTCTTGTAGAGCAGGAGATGCAGGATCAAGGTTTATGCAGTGATATATATACCAAAAATTTCTAGACATTAAAAAAAAAAAAAAGATTAGGGCCCAATCCAGCAAGTACTTGAAAATACGTGTTCATTTTCTCACATACAAGGTCTGATTCAAGTTGCTGGGATTAGTTTTATGAGTAATGACACACAGATGTATTTTGAAAAACCTAGCTCTTGGGATCAGATTCTAATCTGAGTTGCCCAGAAAGTCTGGATCCTGGAAGCCTTATAAGGGCAAAATTCCCTGTAATGAGATTTCTCCAATTGATAGTCCTCCTTAGAAAAGCAACCAAAATGTAGCCATTTAAATAGTCCTCTAAAATTGAACAACTGAATATTATTGGAGAATTAGACCTGTGGATTTTTTAAGAAAGTGCAGTCTGTGTTCAACCTTAGCTTTGCAGAAATGAACGGAGTGGTCTGAATTAATTTATTCCCGGGAGGCTTTCAAGCCAGTGATTGCTCGTTGTCTTACAGCTCTACTCTGCAAAGATTCACACATTTGCATGTATTTTCATGCCACGCACTTCCACATTTGTGGAAGCGGAGCTTAACAGATTGAAGCTACTTCTCTCAAAGTGAGTGGCAAAACTGTTCTCTTGAGTGAGAGGAAGATAAGATTAACAGCAATAAAGCTATACCAAGCTAAGAAATTCTGCATGCTGTGTGAGCTGCAAAACTGTATTGATTCCAAAAGCATAGAAGGGGAAATCAAAATTAATCTCTTCTGATTGTACACTTCACAGTTGTTGTAATATAGTATTTCATTCTGCCATTTAATTATTTGCATTACTTTTCTGTAATAATATGAAATTACTCGTGCTTAAAAGCTATCATGAATATTTGAAAGCAACCATCCAATGTAACTGCAAAAGCAAATAGTGCATATGTTTTTGTTTTGCTTGCATCAAAAGCCAAAGATTATAAAATATCAGCAATACTACATGTAACAAAGAGGAGAGAAACATTTTGTGGAGGGTGTTTATTTAGATTTCTTAGTTTCCTTTCAAGACAAGATTTGTTTACTAGAGGCATTACAATTTAGTGAGACAAATTAGGCTAAACTTTTTATCTCTGGTGGTTTGCACATGCACTGATTAAACTAGTATTTCTTCTAAAGATTGCCTAGGAAGATAAATGAACAAGAGGAGCAATTAGAGTAAGGAAAAACTAAAGATTGGCTGACATGATTTAAGTTTACCTCTAAGGCAGTTTGTCATTTTGTCTCTATAATCTCTATCAGAATTGACTAAAACCGTAAACATAAATCATTATACTAATTTATTTCACCACACTGTGGTCTGGGAGAAGAAGATTTCATTTTTTCAACAGACTTTTGGGGATTCGAACATTTTCAGAACTTTTTAAATGTAGTATAAAAACGAGCAAGCCCAAAGCATCATTGATTAGTATTTCAGCTTCTTAAAATCTGATTTTTTCTGGTGTTAAACCAAGAAATGTTCCTGTTACTATTGGTAAAATATCTATTAAGAATTCAGAATACATGGGCATGGATTTTATTTTTTAAGTGACTGGATGAAGCTTAATGCATGACAAAACATAGCGCAAGGCCATCAGTTAATACTCCAGACGAGTTAATAAGCAGCCTTCTCTCCTGAGATGCATCAGAACAAAGTCCGTAGGACCATGGAATACCTCTGTGGAAGGGAAACCAGGATGTGCCTGAGGACATCCTGCAGTATAAATCTCCATGAGCTGTCACAAGACCTTTTATAGACTCTCCAAAAATAGAGTCCTGTATATCTTCGTTAGGAACTGTGCTAACAACAGGGTCCGCCTGCAATTTTATTCAGATGCCGCGGTAAAGCAAGGATTATATTATGTTGTTCTTGTCAAGTGAAGTATTCCTTATCAGTGGCTTTAAGGAACAGATATTCCAACGCTGTTTAAACATCTGTGTCCTGCTGCCTGTTTGTGAAGGGCCTTGTTTGGTTCGGTGGATTTGGCTTCTGTGTGCTGATGGCAGCAGGGTCACTGCTTAAATTGTTCCTCCTGAGGAAATCTCATCAGACATTTTGCCTCCCTCGTGCCTGCAATCCCACAGACCCTTGATGGCACAGGCTGTGGGTTGCCTAGTTTCACCACCTGCAAACCCTACCAAAACCAAAGCAAATGAAAGTTTATTTCTGGCAGAAAATTAGGAGAGGGAACATATCTCCAAGTCTGGGAGGGCAGCCTGCAGTTTGGCTAAGTATATTCTAAATATTGTGAAAATGTTTTTAAACCTGAGCTAGGGGTGGCACTTTCCTACCAAACCCTAATTCAGGGTGACCAGAATGTTGGGAGTATGATTTCTTACGGATTTGTGTTTCCTGGTTAATTATTTAGTAGTCCAAGAAGGAAAGCATCTGGCACAGTTATCACCCCTATCAGATTATTTATGGTCTCTGTGCCCTGTCTTGGCATCTGTTTTCATTAAACCCTAGGGAATTTCATCCAAATTCATACCACTCTCACTGCATCTCCCATAATTCAATGCAATCAGGGGTTCAAATGCTGTCAAAAAGGAATACTCTAACATACTTACATGATTCCATAAGACATAGAAAAAGCTAAGTGAATTCTTTCTTGAATCTGTACTTCTAGACCAGAGCTTTTAGTAATTAAGTTATGTGAACAACTCTGAGCACAAACAAAAACCTGTGGCTCTGTACAGTCAAATTTACACAGTAGCACATCAGGGGTTTTTTTATGAAAATATTTATTTTCATATATTATCTCTTTAAAGTGTGCTTTGAAAGGATAGGTGAGTTTCTTGTCTTCTCACACACACACACACACATACAAACTCTTCTGTGATAGCTGCAGTTGGCTATTAAGGCTGGAACAGCAATTTCCATAATTAATGGCAATGTGTGGGACAAGGAACCACTCTTGCCCAAAAATGTCAAAGGCTTCTAAACTTCTTTAAAATAGTTCTAAAGTTGAGATAAGCCTTAATGATGTAATGAACAAGGATTAGCTCCACTGCTGGCTTGACCCCAAAGAAAAATATGTAATTCCAAGGTGTACATATTTCAGGGCTGTCTATGCAGGTAAACCAGGCTCAGTGAAAGATAGAAAAATTCCAGCTTAGCTGTAAACTCACTCAACCGAGGCAAAAGAGGCAAATAGTGCAGAGTCTTCCATCTGAGCAGGAAAGACACGTTGAGAAAAACCTCATCCCAGCTTTGAACTCCAGAGGGCAATAGTCCACAGCACGACAGGAATGTAGGAAAGTATTCACTAAAAACAACAGCCAAAAAAACCCCAAACCAAACCCAAAAACCCCAAACAAACTACAACAAAACAACAACAACGAAAAAAACACACAACAAAACCAAATCAAACAAAAAAAAAAAAAACAAAAAAAAAAACCAACAAAAAAAAAAACCAACCAAACAAAAAAAAAAAAAAAAAAAAAAAAAACAAAAAAAAAAAAAAAAAAAAAAAAAAAAAAAAAAAACCAACCAAAAAAAAAAAAAAAAAAAAAAAAAAAAAAGACCAAAAAAAGTAAAAAGAAAAAAGAAAAGAAAAAGAGATGATTTCCAATAGCTTCCTTGACTTCCTTGATACTACCAGCAGGATGGGAGTCCTGCCAACAGACCCACAGCATTGGTGGGTGCAGAAGGTCAGCCAGGGTTGCCAGAAGCACAGCTGGTAACAGAGTCTTGGTCTATCTGGGAAAAAAAGGACACCCTCCCTCTGAAAATATCAAATGGGAGTTCAGTGACATGCTTGAGGAAAAGCAGGATAGGATGTAAGTGAAGAGAAGATAGGTCATGAAAGCAGGGTTGTGTAATTTGGATAAGTCCTGATGGACAGCTTTAAGATGAGTGTGGTTAGTATATAAAATCTCATGCTTATGATTATTTATTCTGATTTTACTTTTTAATATTGCACTTTTCACATGTTAAGAAAACAGAAATTCTTTCAAGCATCATCCAGGCTGCAAAAACTCTTGCACAGCTTTGTTAATGCAACACAACGTTTGACTCTGAACTAGTCGCAGAAATACCTTAGTATCACTAAATTCTTCAATAATGTCTTTTTTTTTTTTTTTAAGGTGCACTAGAAAGGACCTATGTTTTTTCAGTAAATCACTCAGACTCTGGCTGTCACTGGCAATACCAGAGAGCACTCTCAAGCTTCTCTCAGAAGGTCACTTCTATTGTGGTTTTTGCTACTTCCTGGAGCCCAGGAGTCATTTTAATTCCTTACCAAGATGTTTAGTGCCCACCCTGTCACTGAAGGCACTGTGCCTCTTCTCCCATTATGCAGAGGAGGTTTCCTTGTTCTACTCCAGCTCTTGGCAGAAATGAACTCACGTGGGCACCATTATAAGTTTAATCATATAATCAGCAAAGCAAAACTTGAATAGACAGAAGGTAGATGGGGGGCAAAAACAAGAAGGAAACGGAAGCTGTCTATTTGTGTGTCATTCCTCTGTGCTTCTATAAGTCATGTTTTTTTAATAAAGACTATGCGGTGTTTATTGTTACATGCTAACAGCACTTCTCCTCCTGCCAAACCTTTCCTGGTGAGAAAAAGGGGATCAGGAAGCAGTAGGAAGTTAGTCAGACACACATCTCATATTCAGAGAGGTGAGGGATGAAAAAGTACTTCACCACACTTAGATAGTTCTGAATGTCTTTGTTTTTTTTAATTATTCCCAAATTGATATTGACCAAATGATCCTGTTTCTGTAACTATTTGTTTTGCATTGTAAAAATAGCCCTTTATTTGGCTTTATTATTTTAAGGTTTTCTGTGGTTTGTCTTCCCACTCTAGTTTTCAGAGTGGATATTTTATGGATGCATTTTGTTGTAGTTTAAAGATTCTCTGTGGGTCTCAGTTCTCTGACCTACTTTTAATGTAAATATCACTGTCACAGCTGCTCAATGAACAATTTGAGGTTATGTCTGGTTCAGGTTGAGTATGAGTAAATTTCAGATAAATCTAGGCTTTAAGGCTTTTTCCTTTAGTTGGGTTTATTGTTGCATTCTTCTTAAAACTCCTAAATTTTAGTTTTGCTTTGCTTGAACCACTAACTGGAGCAACAGCACAGTTTCCTCCTTATTAATAAGAACAAAAATAAGATGGCATTACTCACCCACAATAAAGGGACATTAGTGGAAGGGATCATATCCAAGATAGAAGTAAACCTCAAATTTACATTTAACTGTTTGGGCTCAGTGTCCATTTAAAATAGAGGGAGCAAATAATCTCTGTGTGACAATTGTGGCTAATAAATTCACAAATCTGGCAAGGTTTGTAAGAAAATGTGATACCACCCTGAACTTTACACGTTCATAATTAGTAATTTCTATCTAGAATCCAAGCAACTTACTCTTACAATGTTCAATACCATTCTTCCATAATTGATTTTGTGCAGAAGATGAAACAAAGGTAGATGGACTTCTGCAAAGTATCTGATATCCTCTAACTTGAAAAACCATCATGTAAGGTTGGTGGTAGCTCGAGAACTGTGAAGTTGGTGATAACTGGCTAAAAATGAGGTGGCAGCAGTTTCTTTTGGAAGGAGGGGGGATTAAACACCTTCTCCAGGTTGCAGGTGGGTTTTCTGAGAAGTCACCATGGGGAGTGCTATAATTCAGCAGTCTTTGCAGCTGTCCAAGGCGTAGGGCTGAGAAGAAGCAGCAGCAGAAGGGGATCTGAGTCTCCTGCAAGAACAACCAAATAATGGTGAGGACTACAGTAATGCAAGCAAAATGAAACTTCACAACAAAAATGGCCAGATTGATAGGTTCTGGTAGAGATTGATAGGTTCTGGTACTGGTAAAAAAATCTGTTTCAAGAGAGAGAATTTGCACTTGAAAATGAGAAAGGGAGAGACATTACAATGAAGTCCTCAGTCATTGACAAGGAGAAAAAACAATGGTAACTTAGTAGACCAGAAGTACTGTACAGCAACACAGTAAATGAATTGTTGCGACTTCATGGGGGTGTATGAGGCATATGAAATTTTAATGTCTGTTAAAGACGAATGAAGTCTGAAGGTGTTGAGAAAGATGTTCAGGTAAAATGAGATTACAAATTCATCCCCCTCTACTCTTGTCCCTTTGATGTGTCTTGGAGGTGAAGAGAATTCCTATTGACTCATTCTGATGTTACAAAGGGTGACTCTATATATGTGGATTTATGAGGCTCATTAATTTTGTAACTTTCATACTTTTCTTTCACTTTCCTGCACCATCTCTCCTTCTTGAGAGTCTGGGGGTTTTTGAGGGGAAGTCTTTCACAGCTTAATTCCAATGGTATGTTCTTTCTGGATGGGGAAATGCAGTGCCTTCTGACTTTTCCCAGACCAATTCTTCTTGTCTTGTTTACAAGCTTAAAGTCTAAAATGTTTCCTTTGTGCCACGCTAACATCAATGGCATAATGAACATCAAAGTTAAATTAAGGTTCTTGCATTGTGTGAAAGGCAGTAGGTGTGTTGCAGATACCTTTGGATCAAAGCAGAAGCTAGGAAGTTGAGAAAGCTGCACAAAAAATGTATTACAACTCATCTGATGGTGCAACAATGTAGTGTCAGGTTTTAGTTCATCAGCAGGACATCTTTTCCATAGGTTTCAAATCCTGTGTTGGGTAGGGTAGGATCGAATAACGAAGAAAAAGGATTGAATTAGCAGCTTACATGAAAATGTCTTTGCCTGACTGAGCAACTTGGCTTCTATATGTTAAAAAACCCTAAAACACATCATAGTATCACTTCAGTTCTACTTAATATTCAATTAAAGCTGCCCTGTGTTACCAGAATTTCCATTACTACTGAGGTATATTAATGTTGACATGTGTGAAAGCAAAAATCTTGTTCCTAGCACAAGCTTTGTCTATAATGAAAGCTTATTTTACTTTTTAATGCCAGAAAGCCACTACTTTTCTGGAATAAAAGTTTTGCTCCCTGTGTATTTTGTCTCCTAAATTTTTATCCTGCCTTTCTGACCTTTTGAGACACTGCCTAATACCTTTAGAGTGATGGCTGTAAGCCACCCTGCAACTTATTCCTTGAAAAGTGTGAAAGAGCATCTCCTGTGATGCCCACAGAATTCCTGCACCTCAACACAGCTTCCATTGTTTCTGCACAGGGTCAATGAAAAATCATTGCAGAAAAAGTAACATGGGACTGTATTTTAAGGTGTGATCAAACCCTTCTATAACAAAATGAGCTATGAGCAATGTGTTCAAGTCCTTTTATTCATTTTTCTATGAGTGATTTATTTGGATACCATACTGCACAAGTCCACACCACTCAAGTATATTTTATTCAAATACATCTTTCAAATTGGGAGAAAAGGCATGACAGACAAAGCATGTGACTGCTAACATGAGCTCATCCAACTTTCAAAATGCAACGTGGCAGGCATCTCTTCACACTCTGGGCAAATGGCACATGGTACCAGGAGACATTAGGTTTTTAAAAGTGAAGTTAAACTGATAAATTAGACCTCATTTATTGAACAGCAGTTACAGCCAATTGCCCAGGGAGTCATTTGACACCTTTGAAGACCCTGCTAACTTAATTGGTGATAGTTTGGGGGCTGAAGGAAACATTTAAGCCCGTAGCAGCAGGACACCGTGCAGCATGAAAATGGAGAAGACAAGCATTCTCACTGACAAGGGGAGTCATATATAGATTTTTGTGTCCATTGTTTTTGCTTATTTGTGTGTGTGCTTTACTCAGTCAATCAAATATAATTGACACCACTGGGTTCTGTTGTTTTGTGGATGACAGGAGCTAATGCAAGGGAAAAAAAGCTGGGAGTAAACTTCCCCCTGAAAGGCTGTGTAAAGGTTTTTCCACTGGGCTTGTGACATTTTTTGCTCAATTGTATTAATTGATGTAGTGACAAGGCAGTTGGAAAGATGATGGATACTGATCACTACACTTTTCTTTTTTTTTTTTTCTTTTAAGTATCTGGGCATTAACATAAACTCTGCTTTTGTGCAAGCAGTAGAACTGCAGCCAGTAAGAATGTAAGACAAAGATTTTAGCACCTGCAGACCAAGTTTATAGGATTCAGCAGTCACAACTGAATATCACTACAGAATGAAAAAGGCATGCTGCTTTGGGACAGACTTTTACTCAGGACAACCACGTTCCCACCGTGATGTTTTCCCCTTGTGTTAGGAACTTTGACATTTACTCCTTCATTCCACCAGTTCAAGGGATATATTTAATTAAGACTAATCTGGCTGTTCCCTAGATTTAAAGTATCTCCAAACTCAGCTTGGAAACCCAACTGCCTGGCTGAAGTGGCTGGGGAGGTCAGGTTTCCACAGGTAGCCACCACAGCTGGTGACTGGTTCCCAGTGCAGAGCTGGTTCCCAGCTCTGCACTGACAAGGGTAGGTTGTCCTCGGATTCAAGTCACTACTGATAGTGTAGAAACTATCCTGGGCATTTCTGTGAGAGTGCTGACATAATCACACATACACACATTTATTATTCTGCCTTCCAGCTTTCCACAGAGGACACTATAGCTCCAGCACAAAGGAGATGCCCTCATGTGCATGTGATTGAGTGCAGAGTGCAGAAAAAATGTGGTAGCACAAGCGCAGCTCCGCCTTTGAAGACAGATGCTTGATCTCAGTTAATACAGACATCAATCAGTCAGTTTCCTGAAGGACATCATCTCTGGAATTGTCTCAGTAGGTAAATTACATAATCATAAGTACAGTTTTTCTGAAAAGGCTTCTAAGCCAGCTCCTTGCTTCAGGACTGCATTCAGAGGAGCTGGATAAAATAGAAGTTTGTAGGAGTCTAGACTTCTAAAGAAGCAAGTCTGAGGCCTTGACACAAAATGTAAATACACCTGTGAATCAACATTAGGGGGAGCATAGGCATCATCTATGAATACAACGGTTGAATGAATACTGAACCAGTCATACTCTTTCATTTATTCTTTGTCTCTGGTTATGGTTACTAGGCTGGGATGACAAACACATTCTATGTGGTAATCTGCTAATTAGAAACTTGGTTTTAAATGCCCCACCACATACTCCTTATTTAAGACCTACAGGTAAGAGGGATCACTGCCTAGAGAAAGTTGTTCCCAAAGATCTCATAGAGATCCAGAAATTCATTAAGAAAATTCAGGCAAATCCAAGAAAACCAAAGAAATTTTTTCACAAATACATTTTCCCATGAGTGTCCCATAAATATTTCCTTTAGCAAATTGATACAGAAGACCTGTGCCCAGAGATTAAGTGATCTGAATTCACTTCCTCCTCTACCAGAGACATTGCTTATGATGGTGGCCATTTAGGGTGAGAGGCACAAAACAAGAAAAGGAAATATGTGAAATGGAGAGACTCCACTCTGATGTGAGTGGCACCTCTTTTAGCCAGACCTTTAGCCAGGTGCAACCTCTTTTCTCTAGATTTCTGAGCTGGTTCTTCTCACACAACGTGTGTCAGAGGTACAATGGATCAAACCATATGGTGTCTGGCTATGGGGTCATGGCTTCTCCGCCCTTCTCCGTCTGATATGGAGCAACATTTGGTATCTGGACTTGGGAAAGCATCACAACACCATATCTCTGTTGGACACCAGGTGGATGTGATTCCATTGACTTGCTGAAGCTCGTTTAGGACAGGTAGATCCAGCCAGCATGAAGCCTGACTTTTCCAGTAATGGCTGTGATCACCTGGGCTTGTCTGGTTGTGCAGCAGCACAACAGCTTAACCATTATAAGAATCTGGAGACTGTCTCTTTTTGCATTTAAAAACTGCAGAATTATTTTATCCCTATTTCCACAAATCACCAAGAAAACTACAAAAAAGAAAATCCATTGATAGCCCCTGATTTCAAGCTTCACAGCTTTCCCCTTTGGATGGCTTGGTGTGCCTGATCATAATGCATAGTGTGCAATATCTGAAACAGCTGGGTCTCCTGCAAGGGCAGATTCCTCCAGAAAAAAGTGTGTAGACATTTGCTATTTAGGCAGTAGATAATCAAATGCAGATACTAAAACAAAGTAAACTATGTCAGTGTAAAATTATCTTCATAGCTCAGTCAAAGAGTAATAAATTCTTTCTTATTACTGCTTTGGTACATATTGATACAGCTTGCTTATTTGAAAAATGGAGATTCATCAACACAAACCTGTGATATTTTCTAAGTATTAGGCTGCTATCACTTCTGGCCTCAGTCATAAGCCAGTAATAAGCTGTATACAATTAGACTGTACAGATGTTTGCATTGTGTATTATATTGCACAAGCTGACAGGAACATAAAAGCTGGTTAGAGATTAGCTGATTAGCTGATTAGTTTGAAGAAAACCAAGTGGCTACAAGGGGAGAGCCATGATTTTCACACCTTATTGAAGGACAGAGTTGTCTACCTACCAGAGTAGAGTCCTGATACAAAAGCTGGTGCGTTCGTGGAACTGTGGAAGGGAAATTTTTTTTATTAGGAGGACTAAGGTCAAATAAGATCAGTAGAAGGCACATTCTTGATGGAACACTAGCATCAAGAGATGAATTGCTGTTGTAGATTCTTCAGCTTTGTCTATTGTATGTGTAATATTTCTAACTTTTTTTTTTAATGGAGAATTACTAAACTTAGCCTGCTTTGATTAGTGGGTTAAATGAGCTAGAAGACAATCCTGATTTAAGGATGTGGTGAGGCTGCAGAAAAGGCCCAAGGACACTTGAAGTATTTCATCCCCTCAGCACATCCTCCACACTCAAGGCAAAGGATCTCAGGCCCCTCTCAGAGCTGCATGGGCCACGAAAGAGTGGGCATCTCCAGGATTGTCCAGAACACAATGGAGATGTGTTTCAGCAGCGACAATTGATGACACTGAAGGTTCTCTGCACGCAATAAAATACTGGGATATAACTCTAAGCCTGTAGGCACACAAAAGATGTGGTACATTTGAGAATAAGAGATTTTCCAGCTCATGTAGGACTTGTGAATGATGAGGAAGAAAAAACTCAGTGTCTTGAAAGAAGGCATGAAAGCTGGTCTCCCGATCAAACAGAAACCGCCTGATGATACTTTTAATTTTGATGTCAAGTTCCTATAAATTACTCAAATTCCATTAATTTAATTAAACTTTCAATCACACACCTGTGATGTTTTAGCATATAAAAATGTCCTCCATGTTCATGTGGAGTATGGTTTCCCTGAGATGATATACACAGCAAACTGCTGAACCAAATCTGGGAACACAGAAAGGGTGATTTGGACACATTCAGGTAAACAAGAGTTTAAATAATTTCTATAATCTTTACTTTTTTCCTTCTGCATCACTTCCAGATACTTCAGTATTGGAGTATGGCTGTCAACTGGAGTTGACCTTAAAATTAGTAATTCAGAAGTTTGATCAGATATGGATCAATTTAAGTTTCTATCATGTGTTGTGTCATGACACAAGGTAAAAGCATGGCATGGAATCACTGAAAAAATCTGTCAGTGACTGTTTTATTCCATTTCCATGGAAAGAGGGTCTGCACAGCTCTCATAGGAAGAGAGAGGGAGTTATTTTCAGACATTCCTGAAACAGAAATAACTCCACAGTCTTAGTACTAACTGTATAAAACAAATGCATACAGTCTTCTACCCACAGATGTGCTGGGGTTCTTTTCTCATTAATTTTCCTAGTGTAGTTATGGTAGCTTGCAAAACATTGGCAACAAGTGTAAGCCGGAGTCAGCATATTTTTGTGTCAAATCCAAGGAAAAAAAAGCAATTATTGGTATTTCTTGTTGAGATGGTGAACTTCCTAACTTCATTACTACTTTTTTTCCCAGTTTTTTTGTGTCTGTTTGTATGGTCATTAATTAAGTCCATAAGAAAAAAGGCAAGTGAAAATCATTATCCTAAAAATTGTAAAGAAGAGTGAATTCATTCAAAGCAAGATGTTTCCTAAAATATCCCATAACCTCATTTGTGGAAACTATGATGCTGTTAGGAGTGCTCACTAATGCAGAGAACAGCTCATCATTCAATTCACCCACACTGAAGAAGATCCATGCATTGTTATTTATTATTCTTCAATAGGTACGTTTCATCCTAAGATACAGTGTGATCCTGGGTAATGCCCACTGAAATTGTGGACGTAGAACAAGGGTTTTGTCAAGATAGAGATGGATGGAGCAGCTGAGACTTCCACTGGATCTTTAACACCTTATGGCACACCAAGGTTATGTCAAGGTTGCTCCCATCCACAGGCCCTAGGCTCCATTCTGTTGTAGTGAGCAGTATGGGAGCTGGCTTTTTAAATATACCCACTACTGAGATGCCTCTAAATTGAGACTTTTCTAATAGAGTTGATCAGCAAGCAGTTCCCTTTCCTACTTCATAATTAACATCTATGCTATGTCAGTTAGCTCAAATTTTTAAAAAGGCTTCAAAGCATCTAGGTCTGGAGAGTGCAAGGAAATATATAAATATTTTAAAGGGTGGCATGTATAAAACATTATGTGCACTTGGAGAATATAATGGAAATATTATGTCTGATAATGACTTGAGTTAAACATTCTAAGATCAGCATACCTGCAGTATACAATTCTTTGGTTTGTGGAATTTAAATACCAAATACATTTTAAATTTCTGGTTTTTAACTCCTAGCCAAGTCAGGTTCTTGGATGTATATGCAAATATGTTAATGTAGCTTATATGAATGCAGGCAGTTGCCAAAATCCATTGCAAAACCAAAACCTTCTTTAGTAAATAAATGAAAGAAACAGCTTTTGTATAAATATCTTTGCACCTTTTTGCTAAACCTATTCTAAAAAAAAAGTCATTTGTGCAGAAAAATGAAATGTAGTGATATCACAGAAACAGAGGAAGGTCAGAAAACATACAATAAAATTGAGACTTTCAGTGGATTGTCTTATCTTTCTGTTTTTGCTGAAGATACACCTATGTCATGTAAGTCCAAAATTTGCTTAATCACCATGTTCACATGTGTACTTGCATTGCCCAAGCAGGATGACTTTTTCATCTGATTTAAGCCAGCATATTGGATCAATGCTGTTAATGTTTTACATCAGTGGAGAATGATGTCTGTACTATGCAGCTGGCATGCTAAGAGAAAAAAAAAGCCAGGGTTTTCTTTAGCTCACTACCTTCCTTGCCACAGCAGGCAGCAGAAATGTAGGGTACATCTGCCTTAACACAGTCATAGCTGAAAGTGTGGCGTGCAAGAAATACTTGAAATAGATGTGTTTGGGGTCATGTAATACACAACATTTGTAAGGGTTCATTGGCACCTGCTCTTCACCTATCAATTATTATCTTGCTTCCATGATGGAATTAACATTCTAGCATTCTTGCAGGGTCCCTAGGGGCTCTTGTTTTTACTGTACACAGTAATACATGAAAAACAAGCAAAGCAAACTGTTGGTATGGTTATCTAAAGTTCATTTTCTCTTTCTCTTTATTGTCCTGCAATACTTTCTTCATCTCTTTCTATTGATCTAGAGAGGGGAAGCTTAGTACTGTGCCACAGTCACCTGTTCCTGGGGGAAAGAACAAACAACCCCGGAATAAGAAGGCGAAGGAAAAAAAAAAGGCAAAANAACAAACAACCCCGGAATAAAAAGGCGAAGGAAAAAAAAAAGGCAAAAAAAAAAAAGCCCTGAAGATTGACTGGGGGCCCTGGTGTATTCCTTCTTACACCAGAGGATCATTTAAGTCTATGTTCTTCCATCTACCTTGTTTGCAGTAAATAGCTGCCCATTATGTCAGGTCAGGCAAGCGCTGTGGCGTCACAGGCCAGCGGCTGCGATCAGCTCGCCCAGCCACGGGACATTCCCCCGGGAGCCGCCGCATGTGTCAGGCTCTCCAGCTGTCAGGGCTCCGAGCGACAGTTTATCTCCGGGCTTTAAAACATCCTTGCAAAGTTTCCCCTCCTTCCCTTCCCCCACCCCCACTCTTGTTGACAATCTGCTGGAAAGAAGACAGATGCTGGAGCAGTTTTCTTTAGACTTGTGTAATTCCGCAAGGCCCAGTGCACCAAATACAATTCAACCCGTCTCTTAGGAGGCCAAGTTGAGGAGGCAGGTGTTGTTGTGGGGAGGACAAGGGGTCCTTTATGCTAACACAAATATTTCCAGATGAATTTGATGCCGTCAGTGTGCCTTCCTTATGTTCTTTGCCCACAATAAACTACTTTACGAGATCCTAGAGAAACCAAGGAAATGTGTGTGGGGTTGCATTTTTCAAGACACCTTTCGACTGCATTTAGCTGAATATTTTACAGTCTTTTAAAAGAGGACAGACCTACCAATATGACATATATTTTCCCCTTGCATCACTTTAGCCTTAGAACACAATAGGGTTCTCTGCAGATTTGTTTGCATGAAAATAAGATTTGTCTTGTAAACAGAGCTAAATGACTTATGAGAATGTATCTTAAAATGCCAGTTTTATGTCACTGCCACCTTTGCTGGCTGATTCTATTCATGGTGCAATTCCACAGCCATTTGTCATAGACATTATGTCCAATAGAGTACATTTTAAAAATATAACCTCTAAAAAACCCATAAATTGTGATGTACTCTCTGTGTACTTTGTCATCCTGTAATCACAAGGAAGCACATTTTCACTCAGGGCCAACCTTTTCTGATCCTGACTGACTTTTGTCACACATGACAGATAATATCTGTATTCACTTCCTAAATTGCACGTGCACCAGGAGAAAGGAAGCATACCCTTTCAAGACACCTTCTCTCTTCCTGCTGTTCTTACTTTCTGTCTTTTACAAACATAGCCCAGTCACTCAATATTAGAAAATCTTCCTTTGAGATGACACTGCCCTTGGCTCTCTCCATAGGAAAAAAAATTGATAAAAGTGAAGAAACACAGAAATCTTCCTCCCTCACCACCACTTTTGCCATCATCTCCTCGAGTAGTTGCTTTTCTTCATCAGAAGTTACAGAATTTAGAATGGGGAGAGGCACATTTTAAACCACTGATTTGAGAGAAAAGGGAGTTTATTCTTATACTTTCTTCATTTTTTCAGACCAGTCAGGGAGGCCTCTTGAGCTGTCTGCACACACAAGTAATCAAATGCTTTGGTGTTCACATGTGCATCCTCAAGCTGGCCTGCATGGCATTCTCCCTTCTCTCTATGATTCCCACCACACCCCACAGCATGGAACTCACCCTTGCTTCAAGTCAGGTTTGGAGTTAGCACCACAGCCCTCTGGTTGTTCTGTTTGATTTGCATTTTCCAAAAGCATGTCTGGAAAGTCTCTTCTCACAGAAGCCATCTGGGTAACTAGAGGTCCACTGTAGCATCCATCCATCCTTTGGTATCTGTTTCTTCCAAATGGAAATGCTCACAATAAGCACATTTGCAAAAGACATCTGCTGATGACTGAAACTATTCTTAGATGCTCAATGCTAAATGTCTTTAGGTGGTCATGGTATTTTCAACTGATTCCTGTTATTTACTTCAGATAAATTAAATATATGCTGACCCTCATAGCACTAACATTGTCATCAAGTCTTTTTCTCTGGTCTAGACAGTTTCCCATGCCTCTCCCAAGTTTCTTGAACATCTTACATTAGATATTGCATCCAAGTCAGTTACTGACAGTGGGGCACACTGAATATTAGCCAGGTACATCACAATGATTTACAGCAGCACTAAACTTCAGACACGTGGCCTGCACCCCACTGAACTAAGCACGCACAGCTAGAAATGAAGAAAAGGAAGCTCTGTCACTACAGTACAAGTGATTTTTCTACTCCCATACTATCAGCAGACTGTTATGGTTATTTTTGACCTTAAAATTGCCATGGCTTGTTTGCTTATTTATTGCTCTGCAAATCAAATCCTTGTGAGTCACACGTTCTATTTTGCCTGGCTGCATACCATCCAGTGGATGAGCACTATGGGATCTTTCAGATCTGTAAACCAAGCATGGATATCATGGTACAGAGATGTCACAATATAAGGTCACTGAGTTAATTTCCACAATTTAAATAAAAAAAAAAAAAAAGGTGAGCTTCTCAACCAATAAAACTTTATTAGCAGTACAAGTACCTACTGTAACTTTTTAGGTTCCTCAAGCCTATGCTTAGCACACCACAGGCTCACTGGAGTACCAAGTTGTGAAGTGAAGATTCAAAATTACATGTGGGTGTGGGATATCCAAATCATGCTCTGTGCTGCTTGGGCAACCTAATTCCTCTCCAGGACTACTTCACAAGAACAGCACAAGTTGGCTTTCCAGAACTAAACCTACACTATTTTCAGCCCCAGCCACAGCCTCTCTTATCTGTGCTGCTGCATAACGAAGTGTCAATGACTGGTGTTCTTCCTGTTGGTCGAATCCACCCTTAATCTTTCTTCCACTGTGTGAGGAAGGCTGAGATAAATGGAATAAATATAACACTTATGTTAGAGTTTTTTTACATCCTTTGCACAGGCTGGTAAATGACATGGAAATGTTCATGAGGCAATTAACATTTTTAATGCAATAGAGGATGTAAGAAATGTATCCTGAGAACAGGCCTATGCTCTGAACAATGTAGAGAAAAAAAAATATTCAACATGCTTTGTGTCTCTGTACTGAACAATAACATGAACCTATGAAAAATATGTGATCATAATGCATATGAATGGCTGCACAACTTTGTGGTTGGCATAACTAGACTTTTGAAGGCATGGTACACCAAAACAAAAATGTAATTTCAACAGAGTTGAAAGTCTGTGAAGACTTCAATATAGAAACTGACCAGACAGTTAGTAGAGATGGTATTTTTTCCTCAGATGGCTTTCACATATGTCTCCATGGACAGCAATATTTGTTCATACCATGTAGGAAAGCACAGATTAGATAATAGAAAAGTACTACAGTGACTTACATATGTATATTTTAAAATTATCTTTCCTATTACATTGAGTGCTGTGTCCAGCTCTGGCCCCTCAGTTTGGGAAGGACGTTGGGACACTGGAGCGCGTCCAGAGGAGGCAACGAGGCTGGTGAGGGGCTGGGAACACAAACCCTGTGAGGAACGACTGAGGAAGCTGTGGATTTTCAGCCTGGAGAAAAGGAGACTCAGGGGTGACCTCATCACTCTCTACAACTCCCTGAAAGGTGGCTGTGGTCAGGTGGGGGTTGGTCTCTTTCTCCAGCCAGCACTGACAGAACCAGAGGACACAGCCTCAAGCTGCATCAAGGGAAATACAGGCTGGACATTGGGAAGAAGTTTTTCACAGAACGAGTGATTAAGTTCTGGAATAGTCTGCCAGGGGAGGTAGTGGAGTCACCATCCCTGAATGTGTTTAAAAAAAGTTTGGATGTGACACTTGGTGCCATGATCTAGTTGAGGTGTTAGGGCTGGGTTGGACTCGATGATCTTGAAGGTGTCTTCCAACCTGGACATTCTGTGATTCTGGGAAATCAATAGTCACAATGTATCAGGACTAACATGATTCCAAAATCACTGTTTTTCTATCTCCTCTATGTCCTTCAATAAATTGAAAAAGTCATGAGCTCAACCATTTCATGTGGTATTTGGATTTGGTTTTGACAGTGGATTGTAAACACTAACCTTGTTCACGGCAACCCATACCATGCCTTTTGAAAGAACTCTTCTATGCTGCTTTGTGACCACTTTGAAAAATATAATACCATTGACAAAAAGCCTTCCTGAACTTTGAAGAATATTTTTAAAATATGTACTTGGACTTAAGTAGTAGAACTTATGAATTGGACTTTCTTCACTAGAATTTGAGATTTCAGAGATGGTAAGAGAATCCACTGTTGGGATTCTGTTAGTGTTCTACTGGTTATACAGTGCAGTGGAAACTTGCTGAGCTATCCTTTAGGAAACCAAGTCTCTATCCACTTCATAAATGCTCAGAATTATAAAAAGGGGACGCTGCAGTTAATAAAAATCTGGCCAGATTTCTCAGAATGAAGTCTTTCAGTGCTTTTTTTTCTGCTAAAATGCATCAAACTGAATAACTGAGCTGTATTATTGCTATTCAAAGAAAATCTACCTAGTGATTAGAAAATATCATTAAAAGCAAAATGATTGTCTGTAAAAGTCTTTCCCTGACAAAATGTGTTGACCTAAATGATATTCCTCAAAGGTAAGTCAGAGTGTTATGTGATGTTCTCTTATCGATTGTTGATTCTACGTGTACCTCTGGGAACATAAACCACAAAGAAATGTTTTGAAAGGAAAAAGATGACCTTTTATATGTAGGCATTTTAATACCATGTGATGCTGAAATAAGTATAACAAAGGGAGGGAAAAATCTTTGTGAAAAAGTGGGTATTTTTGTTTATTCAAAATTAAATCAGAGCTGTAATACAGCACCTGCTATCTACACTGAAAGCTGTAACTTCAAGCCAGCCCTTTATATTCATGCAGTTAATATTGGAAAGATAAAGTAAAGCAGCAATCTTCGGCACAGAAAGCATGGAAGTTCCATCTGGGATGATAAATAAAGTGTTGCATCATTTTCATTGTAAAGAAATATAATTTCTACGGTTACCTTTTTGCAATCCTCCTATATATATTTTAAAAAGGAAAAAAAATCTGGGTTTCTTTTGTTTCTGTGATGTTTGCTAAAACAGTGGTGTGGTTTATTAGCCAAATCAACTTGCATATTGTTAAAAGAGGAGGCTTTGTAGATGCTGTAACAGTAGAAGGAAACTGAATTACTTTTATGCAACTGAAATAACTTGAAGATCATGATTACTTTAAGTGCAATATTTGAGTCATGTTACTGGAAAGCTTACTTCTAGCCATCTGTCAGACTGATTTATATAATGCTCAGTTATACACAAGCCTTACAGGGAGAACCATGTGACTTATTCTTCATCAGTTTCTTTATGGTCTAAAGAGAACTAAACCATCCATCCTAAGCCTAATGTATTCGAAATCCCAAGAGGAGGAAGGAGGGTAAGTGTGGATCTATAGAGGGTTATGACCTTTAAGAGAACTCCAATTACAGGTATGGTAGGTAATTTCTCTTGGATCTCTACACTCCTCAAGACTAAGGGGTTACTATTCCTGTGTTCAAGATATGGCTACATAAACTAACATAGATCATGAAAGTGTACCTAAATATTTTAGCTGGAATATATTTTGGACATGGTATTAATGAATCATAGAAACAGTTTAACACTGAAAAATCAAACACAGCAGAGTGGAAATAACAAGGCATTTATATTAGAAGGACATTTTGTAACATAGTACAAGTATCAATATATTTTGTTTAGACAGGATATTCCATCTGTGTTTCGTATCTTGTTATGGCTAAATTATAGTAGTCATAAAACTGAATAAACTGAGATGAGTAAGTGGTGTTACAAAAACTAAATCTAATGACTGGATACAAAGTCTTGACAAGGGTATGGAGTAGAGACTTAAATCTTCACCTTCCCTCTCCAACAAAAAATAACTTCTCTTTTTCCTTAGAAATAAAAATACTTGGTTATTTCCAAGTAGCTACATTTTCTGCATTTGTAAAATCCTAGTTGACATTAGAACTAAAGTACAGAAAAAATACAGTATAAAATATTGCCAGTCTGTTCTTGGACAGGAAAGAAAGGGAAGAAGAGTAAGTAAGCACAGGCTTCCTAATATTTAGCCAGAGCTTTGTGGCTTCCTTACTGTGGCGTCAAAGACAGAAACAAGGACACAGAGTTTCTCCCCTCCAAATCTGGATGACAGAATTTGCCCACTTTTACATTCACCACTTGTGTGAATTTACCCAGTATTTACCTCTGCTCCTTAAAAGCATTTGAAGGCAGAGAGAAAGCCCTTTGCCATGACCTGGAAAAATGTCTCTTTTTGGGGGGGCAAAATATTGATTTCCCTGTGACTGAAGATTTGAATGTGCAGAGGTTGGAACTAAAGCAGTAACTGCACAAGTGCGTTGCAGTCCAGCAGCAGAAGAGGAGGGAAGGTCAGGAAGTGCCCAGGGCAGAAGCTGGGGTGGATTTCTGTCTATCCAGCAGATCTGTTTGGCCCTCAAGTTGAGAGTAAGCCAGGGCAAACTGGAACCCAGCAAAGCAGGTGCTTCAACAGAGGAAGAGGTGGAGCAAGAGATGTTCTCCTGGTCTGTTGGAGAAAATGGCTGGAAGGAAGGAGGAAGAAAGAAATGGCCGACACAGGAGATCACTGCAGAGAAAAGGGGTGTTTTGATACTAGTCAAAAATTCTCCCAGCGTCTCCAGGGTGTTGTTGTATTGAAGAGATGGATCGTGCCAGCAATAGGACACCTAGCCAAAAGGAGATTCGAAAGAGTGTCCCCTCCAGATGGCCATCCAGGTTAGCTGATTTTTCATTTAAGCACTCACTCAGCTCCAGCTCTTGCCTGTTCTCTGCACAGCAGGAACACCTCCACGGCTCCCACCCTTTGTCACATCCCAGTAGCCAGAGCTGCCTGAGCAAGAGGTCATTTCAGACCCTCTCTGCTGCCAAGGCCGTGGCAGCCGCCCTCCAGCCCTTGTACCTTGCCCTCAGACCTCCCTGCTCCTCCTGCAGCCGTAGTTTTCCACAGAAGCCATTTCAGGGGCTGTTGTCATGTGCAGTGGCGGTGACTATTTAAAGTGTTGACACAAGTTGTTATGATTTTCACCCTTTGGTTTATTTCTTAAGTTTTACCTTCGGTTTACGGTGCCATAAATGTTGTCACCTGCGCTTTCTCAAAAGTATTTGCACTATAAGAATTACCCCTGCCTAGACACAGTTGCTTATTTTTTACTTTATTAGCATTTTATTACTTTTTTCAACATTTTTATGCACCTTTGCTGATGTTATTTCCCTTTAACATTCGTGCTTTTTTTACTTATGCCACCTTGTTTTTATTTAACTATTGACTTTTCCAGTCTGCTCATGCAATCTGTTTGCATTTGATTTCTATTCTTATCTCTCATTGCATTTGATAACATTGTTTGCACAATTAATTCCAGATAAATGTTTCCGCATGACTGCACTGTTTGCACAACCAGCCTGCCTTCCAGGTGAGAGGAAAAAACACTAGGATATCACTAAGATCTCTACAGAGCCTTTTGCCTTCCATACACAGTGATATTGGAAGAGAGAAGGTGGAGGGGGAAAAAAATCACCAAATAGTAAGACAAGAGCAAATGGGAAACAGTGACAGAAGGAAAGATCTACAAACTTAGAAACCAGGAGATGCCAAACATTTCAGGTTCCACACAAAACAGTGGTTTAGACTTCTGTTGTTCTCATAAGTAGCAAAAAAGAAAAATTGATCCTGCCACTCCCCTTTGAGTGGGTAATCCCACCTCCATTTCTAAAAAATAGCAAAGAAATTATTTAATTGACTGAGTCAGCAATTGATTGCAATCCAAAAATGCTCCTGTCCTTCCTTTTACTTGTTTTGTACATGAAAATAATTGTGTAGAAGATGGTGAAGGGCTTAGAAGGAGAAGCCATTCAAGGGGTGGCCGAGGTCACTTGGTCTGTTCAGCCTGGAGAAGAGGAGACTGAGGGGAGACCTCACTGCAGTTACAGCTTCCTGGTGAGGGGAAGAGGAGGGGCAGGCACTGAGCTCTGCTCTGTGGTGACAGGGACAGGACCTGGGAGAATGGCCTGAAGTTGTGTCAGGGGAGGTTTAGGTTGGATATCAGGAGAAGGCTCTTCACTCAGACATTGGTTGGGCACTGGAGGAGGCTCCCCAGGGAAGTGATCACAGCATCAGCCTGACAGAGCTCAAAAAGTGTTTCTGGACTATGCTCTCAGGCACACAGTGTGAATTTCAGGACTGTTCTGTGTAGGGCTAGGAGCTGAACTTTGATGATTCTTGTGGGACCCTTCTAACTCAAAATATTCTGTGATTCTACTATTTTGTTTTGTAATTATTGTAATTATCCCTTTCCTCTTCTGTCCTATTACACTGTCTTTACCTCAATATGTGAGTTTTGCCTTTTTGCAGTTCTCTTTCCCCACCCCTCTGGGGGGCAGTGAGTGAACAGCTCTGTAGTGGCTGGGTGAAACCACAACACTTGTGCGTGACTTTCGAAGCAGGGAGCACACAGAGGTATTGCCACACAGAGCTGTCACCACTCTGCTCATGTCCAGGGCTCCTGTGGCTGGTACAAAGAGGTCACACTGGGCTAGAGCTGTGGGGCACACTGGTGTCATGCAGCTGCCCACACTGCCTGCTGCTGAGTGTGGTCACATTCCAGCCAACATCTCCCATGCTCTGAAAACACACACACACACACGCACACACACACACACACACACACACGCACACACACA
>VWZP01004812.1:110381-160311 GCA_013396995.1 Dicaeum eximium | reverse complement strand
TGAAGCCCAGTACAGCCCACAGGAAATTAGCACCCAGTCCATACCTCTGGTGCGCTCTTTAGAGAGCAGGCATGCAGGATTCCTTGCTGTGGTACCTGCATCTCATCAAGCCTGTGAATTGCAAATAAGCAATGTGTTCTCACAGTCCTCTATGAGGACTGATGACCTTGCTTCTCCAAACAGGTTGAGAGGAAAGCTGGAGCTGTCAGAAGCAGTTGAGGAAAGACTAGGACAGCCTGTTGTTCCTTGCAGGTAAGGGAAGGGTGTATTCATTCACTGATGCAACAGACAAAGGCCAAGCTCAGAAGAAAGCCCAAGGAATGCTGTCTCTCTGCCTGTAAACATGAACACATTTTCATGTTCCTCCCCACTCTGTTGCCTTCTGAAAGTGGTGATGCTTGCAATCCACTGGCAGCAGCATTGTGAGTAGAATACAAACAGACTGAGATAAAACATGATCAGATAATTCCCTAGAGAGCAAATAGGCTCCAAGCATGTCAGAGTAGAGGGCTGTGAGCAAGGGGCTACACCAACCAGCCAGACAGTTTCCACAGCTGCTTTCTTGGGGAGTGTCCAACAATGGCTCAAAAACTACAGTGTGCATCTTCTAATTTCACAGAAGCACAGAATGGTTTGAATGGAAGGTAGCTCTAGAGCTCATCTTGTCCAATTCCCCTGCTGAAGCAGGCTCACCTAGAGCAGGTTGCACAGGATTGTGTCCAGATGGCTTCTGAAAGTCTCCAGAGAAGAAGACTACACCACCTCTCCTCACAGCCTGTTCCACTGCTCTCCCACTCTCACAGTAAAGAAGTTTAGCCTCATATTGAGCTGAAATTTCCTTTATTCCATTTTGTGCCTGTTGACCCTTGTGCTGTCACTTAGTACCAGAGACAACAGTCTGGCCCCACACTCTTGAAATCCACCTCTAAACTATCTGTAATAAATATTTGGGTAATATTAATTATGTGTTTAAGGTAGGTACCACAAAATAATTTAGAGGGAGTAAAGACCTAACCTTCCAATGGACTAAGAATTCTGCCAAGTAATAGTGAAGATTTGGCAGCTTTGTGTGGGTGCTCTACAGTACAATGAATGTTCTGCATTCACACAAGACACTGTCACTGGAGCAATTTGATGACTTTTTGCAAACAAGTACAACAGGTTTTTGTTCAGACTTAGCTAGGCAGCCACAGTGAACAAAGGTGTTGTGTTTGGAATTTGTACATAAAGAATTCAAAGATCTGCTGGTAAATATGGTTCCCTCCAACATTTTCTCCAAGTTCACATTTTGCTTTCTCTGAGTTCCTTGCATTTACATAATCTCTATTTTTTAAAATTAAATAAAAATGGGTTAAAAGCATGGGTTAAAAGCTAATTTACCCATTTTTGATCTCTAAGTAGCATCAGGGGTAATAACATTCCAAAGGAAATGGACTAAAATATGACAATTACCAGATATATTAAGCCATAGTATAGTTTCTAGATAAAGAGATTATTTAAAAAAAAATTTTACAAATATACTGATCATCCTTTTTCTTTCCTGGATATTTTTCCTGGATATTTTTAAAATTCTTTCTTCACTTACCTACCAGGATTTAATACATTTTTAAATTTGGTATTTTCCTATGGGACTGTTGAACATTTCTAGCAATAGATGCTCCATTAAGCTCCCCTTTTGACCTTTGTTCTAATCTAAGAAGCAAGTTTCAGAGTTATTTTATACTAAATTGAACTGAGTCTCTATGCTGAAGGGACTAGAGTTGAATACAAGGGAATCTGTCTGCAGGTGGCTGCAATTTTTTTTTTTTTTGTTAATATATTAATTAGGTTGTTTTCACACAAAAAAGACCTGAAGCAGGGGGAGAGCAGGCCAGTGGAAACCTGCTTGCTTACCATATTTTTCAGTCACAGCAAAGAAAACAATCTCATGTTGGGTAATATTCTTTAAGCCTATAAGCCAGGCAATGGTCTAGAGTCCATGCCTTGAAGAAGATAAACACAGTTTAGTGTTGTCATACAGATCTCTCATTCTCTCCCCCCTCTCCTTTCCTCTCCTCTATTTTCTTTTTTTTTTTTTTTTTTTTTTTTGAATTGTAACTAATGTTTGGGTACATTCTGATAACATCTCTTCTATGTAAGTTCCAGATTGCACAAGATCAGGATATTTTTCAGAGTCACATTTTTGCCTTACACCAAAATGTTGATACAATCAAGACTGGCTAGATTACAAGCAATCACAATTTTTTAAAGTCATGTTTCGTATTAACACAATAAATCTATCACCTGAGCAGATAAAATTATACAATGGATAAAATCTTATAGTTTATTTGTTTACAAAACTGCCAGGATGATTTTTAGGATCTCATTTCATGTTGTCCATGTAGACACAGCTGATATAAGCCCTGGATAAGATTACGGTTTTGTTCTGCCTCCAAGAAAGCGTGCAGTATTCTTCCTTTGTTGGAGGAACTTGCTGTGCCTTAGTTTTTTTGTTGAGGTCTCCAGATTGATGACTGGACACTCTTTTAGGGCACTGGAAGCGGCTATAAAGCTATTTAAATGTTGTGCTCCTTCTTTTCAAGGTGTAGGTATACCTGGGGGCTGACAGCAGCTGAATGTGAGCCAGCTGTGCCCAGGTGGCCAGGAAGGTTAATGGCATCCTGGCCTGTATCAGCAAAAGTGGCCAGCAGGACGGGGCAGGGATCCTTCCCCTGTGCTTGTAAATAGATATTTACTTACCATTTGCTTTCATTGTAGATCTACATGAAGCACGTCTTCGGGATTTTTAATTGAAAGTGCTACCAGGTGATCTGTTTTGTAGTTGCTCATTACAATACTTAAAGGAAAAGAAAAGACTTTGTGATTGGATTTGTGATTTGATTCTGTCCTTAGTGTGTTTACATTCCTATTGATTCAGTTAATGCATCCATCAGGGAAATAAAAATGTTAGGCCTCATTTAATTAAACCAAATTACTTCTGTGGCTTTTATATAGTTTTGCTTGGGTTTTTTTTTCCCTTATGGGAGCCCCATTAACATGTGTTGAGCTTTGAATTTTGTTTATAACCAAAAAATAAGTGCAGGACATAATTTATGTGAATTAGAGTCCTGTGTAACTTATCAGACAATACAAATCAAAGAGCACTAAGTGAACATCCTTTAAAGTAACATTTAACTTTGGAAAAGTAACAGAAAGCTGGAGGAGCTAAAATTACTTGGCTTGAATATCTGCTGCTGTATTTCTTTTTGTACCAACCTCTTTGTACATTTAGAACTCTATCTGACTGCAAAGTAAGTTTCAGATATAAAAAAGTCTTAACTGTAGAGGAGCAGGTAAATATCCATAGGTAAACATCTACAATATCTACAGAATATAGCCATCAGTAGTAGAATAATCTCACATTATATGCAATCTGTGAGGTAGAAGAAGGTTTTCTGGAACATGAATTCCAGAAGCCCCAGGCTTGCCCCTTGTAGAAGTAATCTTAATTCATAAAATTATGGAAGTACCTTGTGGATCCTTGATCTAGAGTTTTTGAAAATCCATTAAAGGTTTTGTGAAAAGCATTTGCTTTAATATGCATTTCTATATGCACTTATGTCTTTGTAAAATAGATGAAAGTAGGTGGCAAACCTTCATATTTCTTGGTTCTTCCCATTCTACCATGGTCTCAGCATTTCTGTGTGCTACATTTGCCTAGGACTGTCATAAGCTACTTTAGAAGTCACTCAAAATGAACAGTAATGTTAAAGAAAACAAGTTCTTTGCTATATTGAGCAGTTTTTATAATGTTAATAATTAGATTCTCAGCTAAGTTAAACTTTCACAATTCCTGTCTAAATTGGAGTTTTCTTTCTTCTATAAACCTTCCAAACTATGCAAAAAGAGCAGCCTATTTTCCCTGTGAATCTATCCTGAAACACAGTTTTCCAGAGGGAAAAAAATTAAATGGAATTCTCAAGAATACAAGAAATGAGTAATTTGTAATAGTGGACAACCCTCTACTTTCTGCTTGTTTTTATTTTCATAGCAACTGATAATGGATATATCAGTAATGCAGGAAGACAGCAATTACCTCAAATCACTAATTTGTTTTCAGTAAGAATGTATCTGTAAGTAGTTAGATGAGTGCAGAGTGAAAATTTTACCAGCAGTCATAATGCAGCAACTCCCTGAGCATCTTGGGAACACTGTAGTCTATTTCTGATTACAGAGGGCTTTTGCTTTCTTGTAAATTTAGTATCACACAGAATTTCTGAACTAAGTAAATAGTTTTCTACACCATTAACTGCATGATAAGACACTGGAAAACAAGCTGGGTCTCTGGACGTAAAAATAGAGAGTCATTCACCCTATTGAGTCTTTTTTTCCCATATGCAATATGTGTGCAGTTAAAACACATTGTTCACAGACATTGCTGTGTTTCACTAACCATGCTAAGTGAACAAAAAATAGTAATAGGGACTTTAACAACTGAAGTATATTATGAGAAACTCTCCCCTATTAACACTGCAGGAACAGGAATTCTGTCCCCATAGATGATGAAAAAGCAGTAGCTCTAGCTCTGACCATTGGAGAGAAACCCATGCGTTCCCTGTGATGATTAATGCTCCTCACTGAGTGAGAAAGCTTTTTCTTTCTGCCCAGGTACCTGTTCAGACTTTCTCAACCCTTAGCACACTTTCAGAGTGTCACGAGCTGTAAGCGAGCAGGATGGGCTGAGACGCCCGTGCGAGTCACAGGGGCGCATGACAGAAAAAGAAAAGTGGTTCAGCCACCTCTGTTAGGAGTGTGCCAGCACCACAGCTAACCCAAAGAGATTGTAGCCCCGATTAGGCTCAGTGCAGTAATGGAAAACCATCAGATTCATTCAGTATTCAAGGTAAGCAGCTGTATAACAATTTGTTTCACAACAAAAAGTTGACAGAACAAATCCAAAACAACTCTGTGTGCATGTTTACATGGGAAGCTATTGGCATCAGCAGTGCATTTGAAGGTGTGCTTCAAGTCCCTTATGCTTTTTGTAACATTTTCAAATTCATTGCTGTCTTCAAGATGACAGGAAATCCAGGTCTGCCTTCCTCCTGGGAGATCTTTATTCACAGACAAGTCAAAAACCCTTGACAAAAGGCAACCAAGGGAACTTGCTGACCTTTTAGCTGCCTGTCTAACATCAGTGCAAGTATTGCTTCCTGATAAAATGAGAAATTCAATTTAAGGGGAAACATAGCAGGTATTTGAGTAGGCTCTCATTTTATTTTACTTCTTGGGCTGTCTCTCAAGCAGAAAACAAATGTAAATAAACAGGATTTCATTCTTCATTCCTGTGCAGTTACCAGAGCTAACAATGCTGCACACCAGGGTAGAATCATTCTTGCCCACCCTTCTGGCCCACCCTTCTGTCTGCTCTTTTGTTCACTAATTGATGTTTATCTCCCCAAAATAAAACTCCTAGCTTTTTAGTGTCCCATTATTTTTGTCCATAATTTTAGGAAGAAAGGATCCCTTCATTGAAAACCGATCATTAATACCACAATTCTTTGGAAATTATCTGATTCCTCCATCATGGTTAACCATAATAAATTCCATCGTTTGGACATCAGATGTAATGCCAGCATGCACAAAGCCTGCAGAATTATTGAGGTGATCTAGTTTGGTTCCCAACATAGCAAGCACCTTTCCAGTATGAACTTCTTTTCATCCTCCGTACTTGTCCCAACAGAACCAATTGCTTCTTCCATGATCAGTCTGAAAGGCTTGAGCTTTCATGTTGAAAGCCTTGATTGAAGAATGCACCAAAGACTGAAGCACCTCTCTTATGAGGAAGGGCCTGGGGACCTGGGACTCTTCAGCCTGGAGAAAGGAAGGTAGCTCAGGGGAGTTTTATTATGAATATAAACATTTAAAGGGAAGGTGCAAAGATGATGGAGACATCATCATCTTTCTGGGGGTGCCCAGTGACAGAACCAGTGGCTATGGGCACAAACTGAAAGAGAGGTTTCCTCTGACAGTAAGAAAACTTACTGCTGGGGATGATCAAGGGCTGGCACGTGTTTCCTGAGGAGGTGGCTGAGTCTCCATTCTTGGAGATATTCCAAACCTGGTAACTGGCTCTGAGTGGCCCTGCTTGAGCGAGCAAGCTGGACCAGATGGCCTCTGGAGGTCTCTTCTAACCTCAGTTTGTCTGTGATTATGTGATGCATGAAGGTCATTTGAAGCCAACAAATAACCTGGACTCCTCCAGGGAGAAGAGATGTCATTTTATATATAGGAAGAAAATTATTAGGGAATGCATCTCCAGTTTTGAGAAAGAGTGAGAATAACACTGAAGATGCTTAGATCCACACACAGTGATTTGGGAAAATCTCCCTGTTGTGTTCTGCCAGTGTTTTGGTTGGTTGGTTGGTTGGGGTTTTCTGGTTTTTTGTGGGGTTTCTTTGTTTTTAGTGTACTAGAAATTAAAACCATTGCAGAGACGTTACCTTCTCTGCTTTGGTGTGTACATAAGAATGTACTATTTTATGTGTATGTGGGACACAAATCATACAGAAGTTTCATAACTAAATTTTCTGATGAATGTAGAGAATAACATATGGATATAATTAAATTGTGGTCTGTTTTGAAAACTAACATCAAAATGGGGAAATGTTCAAGTACAAAAGTTAAAGATTTACATATCAGGCTTTATTTGTACATATTTATTGCATATCTAACAATTTAGTACTCTTTTTCTTCAAGCAATTAGCAATACTAATATCTGCTGTAGAGATGCATATGGAAATTGAAGTAACCAACAGTCAGTGGTCAAAGTCAACAAAATAGCTGAAATCTGCGTTCTTGTTTGTTTTTTGTTCTGCCCTCTCAGTACAACTGCAGTGAATGTTGATGCATGAGTCTCAGAACTTCTCCCTGTGACACTACCAGTAAAATTAAAAATATTAGAAGTTATTTGTCCTTCACTCATGTCCATGGTAACAAACATACAATTATCATACATGTTCTGTATGTGCAATCCTACAATGCTGAATCCCTGTCATTCTGACTGAGCAGTGAAGATTTTCTCTTATTAATATTTTAGCCATGCCTTTCTGCCTTTTCTACTTGGGCAGTAGGATAGGAAAGGGTTTATTTGAAGATATTTTATAAGAGGAAGGAAAAGGGCAAGAAATTTTGAAGAATGCTGTCTGTTCTGCATTGCTTCAATGATGATATGTCTTTGGTTGTTTGGTTGGGTTTTTGTTTGTTTTTAAGAGGGATTGTTTCAGAAAATACTGAAGATACCCTAAGGACATAAACCAATCAGATCTTACCAGCTGTTTCAGATTCAGGCCACACATCCTATAAGGAGTGAAACCTGCCCTCTCAGAACAGCCTTAGCTTCTGTGTGAACAAAGATGAGACAAAACAAATTGTCATAAAAGACAAAAATAAGCCAGCTGCTGCCGTTCCAGGGCAAGTCGCCTCTTCCATTTCCATTTGCTTAAATGGTCCACTCTGTGCACTGCAGGGCATCCTCCTTCACCCACACTTCATATTCTGGTACCACCCATTAGTATGATTAGAGTTTATTGCAGTTCTGTGTGCAGAAAGCAGGGACTTTACCTGTGAGAATGGGATTCAGATAGGTTATTTATTCAGATGTCCATATAATCTTTCAGTAAATTCATATGTGCAGGTTAATCTGTTAAATACTCAATACCAAGAGTTTATGCTAGCCAGCATAAATTCCTGCATAGCATTGCTTTGGCTGCCCATGCTTATGCTGTTTATCTGAATCTGGATCATCTGAAGGAATTTTTGTCTTTCCCAAGTATGAGCTGAAGGAAATGTCCTCAAAGTTGTAATGGTTGCTATCACTGTGTTCTTGAGTTCTGAATCAGTGGCATAGGAGCAGTTCAGTGGCCATGGAAAAGAGAGTATTTTGTACTCTCTGGGGGTGCAACAGGTCATAGCAGTGCCTGTGGTTCTCTGAAGAAGCAGAATTATTGCTCTGTTCCAAAAGAACATAGACATTTCCATGTGAAGTAAGGATGTATAGCAAAGTTCCCTAGACGCTGCAAATCTTATTTTTCCCCTGTCTCATTCTGCAAAAATTTCAACTTCTGAGGTACAGTAGCAGTGTCATTGCAAAATCTAAATTAACCTGATATAAACTGTTTTCTAAACCTGATTATGGTATTCACCATCTGTGAGTTCAGAGGTAAAACGTGGCCTCAGAAAAAAGATGTCACACAGCAGTTTCTTCATGACATCAATCTCCAAGGATTCTACCACATGGATGCATGAACTGGAATGAACAGTATAGTAACTGAACAATATAGTAAGAACTGAGAAAAGAGGGAAGGACTAGCGACTGCACAACATATTCTGAATTTACAGGATTGGGCAAGACACGCTTAATTGCAGTGAATGGTGGCAAAGCTGACATATGTTGCACCTTTGCTGCTGAGCACAGAAGATGTTGGTTTATTCCACGTTTTAAAACGAGGCTTATTTTGGGCTGCTTTATCTTCTTTCTTGACTACAGGTGCCACAGTGGTCCTGGCTGACTACCAGGTGTCCAGCAAATATAATCACCCCAAAGCCAGGTTCTCTTTTTTCCACATTTGTTTGCCTGCCTTGAGGGAATTGCAAAGAGACTGACCAGAATAGACCTAGTAACACTAGGAGGAGACCCTGAAGTAAAACTGCAAAGAGAATTTTTCAGCACAGCCTATCTGAAGTGAGGTGCCAGATCCATCAGAGGTGTCATCTATGTCTAGGAGTGGACCTCTACAAGGTATGGAATACATAAGCATGGCAGTATATTTCCTAGCTGAGAAGCAGCTTAAGCAAATGTGCCTGTTTGTTATGGCTTTAGAAAGGAAATTTTGCTTGTGTCTTGCTACAGCCACCAAGTGATGAGTAGTAACAACTAAGGACATGTGCAGGGCTTACCCTTTTAAACAAAAAGCACTGCTCTGTAGCATCAGAAGAAAAATAAAATATACATTCCTAGCTTCTGTTCCACACAGTTCCCATGCCCTCTTAGTGCTTGTACAGAGGGACAGGACCTGCCACCGTGCTGCCACAAGGGATGTCTGGCTTTGCAGAGAAAAAAGGTAATTTTCAGCAGACTCATGCCAGCAGATGCAATGCATCTGTCAGCTGTCCTGCTGTAAAGGATGTGTTGTGTTGGGTGTGGATTGAAATGGAAGTCTGTTCAGGAAGCTTTCAGCTGGCACCTGATCCAGAGACCATTTTATTTTCAGTCTGGGGCAATGCTGACTTTACTGGGTCTTGAGACCAGGGAGGCAAAGCAGATCCCTCAGGCTTCAGTTCTTTCCCCAGCCCTGCCTTTCTCTGCTCTGTAAAAAGCATAAGGCCATACCCTGGAGGCAATTTACAGTCCAGTCATCTACGCAACCTGCAGGATTCAAACTAAATTTAGAGATAAATCAAGGGCAATCCACTTGGCTTTTCACAGTTTATCCCTGCAAAGCTTGTCATTTCCTCAGTATATTTATTGCTCCTGCGTCTACTTCTGACAATGGATATCCATAAAGTGGACAGATTTATTATTTACGTTTAAATCATATTTGATAAAATTTGGTAGTTAATATTTTATTTTGTACTAACAGTTTATCTAGAAACACTACTTTTTCCTAATTTTTCCTTACACTTTGAAAATCTCTGCACCCAGCATGAAGAAAATGAACCATCTGTGTGCCTGCATGAAACCCTCTCTCTGGCAGCTCCCCTGGCTGAAGTGCAGGTTCTCTGTGGAGGAGACCCAGACAGCTACAGAGTATTGATCACAGATGAACAGTCTACAGTAACAAATCCTAGGGATAGCTCACCATTATTTTTTTATGAAGACCTTTTCAAACCTTTCTCTAATCACTCGGTAGAAGCTGCAAATTAAACCAGCCAGTTCAGGCTTTGGAAATGCTTAGCAGGCAGGGTGCAGCAGGAAACATGTAAGAGTTTGAATTATTGCATTGCTGCAACCTTCCACATTTACATTCAAGTCATAATTTCTGGAAGTAAGCATAAATAGGAATTAAATATCTGCCAAGTCTTTTTTCTTCTGTCCTTTGATTACAGTCGTATTTTATTTATGACTCCCAAAAGAGAGCCCAACTTCTATTATGTGACATTTCTTCTGTAAATTGTTAAAGAACCACAAAAATGAAATACTTCACAGCAGGTTTTTCCTCTATTGCTACCTGCATGTGGTATTAGCTTGGTCCCTTTCCCAAACCACTCTTTAGTAGGTGATTTTTTTTCTGGTAGGGAAACATCTTATTATAGTTCATCTGTCTCTTTCTGTGATTTTCTCTGAAGACAGGTGATTTAGCTGAACCAGGTGTTTGATGCTTCTGCCACTTTCTGTGTTGCAAGTTTCATTGTTAGTACCTGAAATATATTAAAAAATAAATAATTTACAAAAGAAAAACACACCCAAACTTTGCATGAGCATATGGTAAGTTGTGTATTGAATACTATTAAAGGCTACGTAGGATTTCATGTTATTGGTCAAAGCAGCATTTTGTTACCCCCATTACACATCTGAACCCTTTTTTCAGACCTCTCAGCTCTGCCAGAAATGTTCCTCTGAATTGCAGTCTCTGTTTATTTTTTGCCAGGTCATATTTATTTTTCCTTGTATCAACATGCTCCTTAGATAGCTGGTCTCACTCAGAAGATATTTATACCTAGCTGTATTTACAGCACAGTCTTTTGTAACTTTGGCTTTAATTTTTGTAAGCAATCCTAAAGACATAAGAAATGATAAGAAATGGTGCCATTTAATTTGGATGGGACATGAATCTGAGAGTATAATATGTAAAACTTTGTAGGCCACTGTCTTATCCAGCCTTTATAATTATTTATTTATTTCTTCCCCAAGATGAACACCCCTTTAAATACTGGAAGCTTGACTACCACTCCAGCCCATTTCTTTTATTTCTGTTATTTCCCCTCTTGAACTGGTAATGGTTGTTCTTGCAGTATGTTACGTAAGCTTCTTGCACCAGTATGAAGTCATTTCAATAATTTCTCTTCAGCCACACTCAAATTCTTCAATGAACCATATCCATCACTATAGTTGGTGCTTTTATCTGCAAGACTTCTGTTACTATCCATGGTATTCTTCATTTTCCTTATCATACTTTCTTCTCTTCTTCTTTTTCATCTTCTGTTCTGTGCTTTTATGCCTGAGGGTTTTTTTCATAAAAAATAGGTTTGGAGAATACAGTACCATTTCACATTGTTTTAAAGTTCCTATCAGTCATGGTAGCATCCATTCTGAAAGACAATGCCTTGGGGCCCAAGGACAGTCTGTCTGCCAAATAGGGGCACTTCTCTAGAAAGCAACTGTGCAGTTGACTTCCCTCCTTACATTGTCATCCTTTCCTCTAGAAGATGTAATTTTGAGCATATTTCCTTTTCATCCCCGATCTTTTCCCAGGGGATTTTGTACAGTCATTGGTGGGAAAGCTAGCATTAAATCAGGATTATCTCCTTATTTTATCTGTGCTGCAACATCTCATCCAGGTTTCTGGTGGTCGGTGACTCTTACCTGGCACTTCCCAGGTGCCATTCCAACCCCTTCTTCTGCTCAAGGAGACGGTGCCAGCTGGTGCTGGCTAACATTTCTATTCCATCCTTGCAAAGCTTGTCGCAGCCCAGAGACCAATGCTGTTCACTGTCAGAGTGTTAAACCCTTTGGCCATCGTTGCTGTCCCACATTTCCCAGGTACAGCAAAGGGTTACTACCTGTCCCCTTCTCTTTTCCCGAGAGGCCGGAGCTCAGGAGCGCAGCCACCAAGCAGAGCAGTGCTGGCTGCCCCTGGGGGTGGGCCGGGTACTTGTCAGACATTTCCTGCAAAGGCAAAATGAGCACAGCAAAATACATACAGGAGGATTGCATGTTTCAGCCCCAGAACAAACCTCAGATTTGCAGCATAGCAACTGGGCTAACACATGCTTTATTTTTAAGAATTCCGCACAACAAGTTTCTGCTTAAAACACTATTCACACTTCTGACAGCAATGATTCTGGTGAATATCTGAGTGGAAGCATCCAGCTTTTTATAATTCTATCTAGTTAGTGCAGTCAGACAAGTATAGTGACTCAATGACCAGCTTTAGTAATTTTTTTTTTAATAGCTCACATAGAACTTTTATTTTTATTATTTGCATGTTTATTGTTTCAGTATTCTTTTGAGAAGAAACTTATCCAATAAGCAGAGAACAAACATTCTTAGGCAATATTCCCAAAACCCAACCAAAAAGTAACTTATTTTAAATCCTGAAAATACAAAACCACAACCAACCAACAAACAAAAACAAAACAAAACAAACAAACAAACAAACCCAAACAAACCATCCTAACAAACAAACAACAACAACAACATCAACACCACCAAACAAAAACCCATCAGACAGGAATTTTCTATTGCCTCTATTTTACTATTTCCAACTTCCTGACTGTTTCTGACAGAATTTCCTTCGTACCTGTGTTATAACTGCTATAACTCTGTTATAGCAAACTATTAATAACCAGGATGAGGTTAACTTTTGCACAGGCTTATTCTGAAGATCTGGCCAGGCTGCAATGTCAAAAGGCAAACTGCTGCTTGAGCTTCTAGTTGCATCTATTAATTCCTGTTTCCTTTGCGGTAAATCTTGTATATAGTGCTACATAACAAACATTATTTAGACACCTATGTAGACAATACATTTTGTTGAGCAAAATTTTATTAAGCATTTTGTTAGTGCTATCCTCAGCATAAAGCATTGACAGGAGATGGCAGAGAAGGTAAGTTGCCCTCTAAAACCTTATATCCTTATTCTGAGTCTGTTACCCTCTTTGCCATCTGGCTGTCTTTCAATGTTTTCTCCTACAAAACCTATCTCTGTTCTATTTATGGACTGAAGGGCACGTATGGAGCTGGCTCCTCAGTCCAAACCTTTCTTATGTCTGTGGAAATAGCAGCCTCTGATCATAGACTCTCAGTAATTGCAACAGAAATAATCCTAGCAGTACATTTAATACATACTTGTAGAGAAAAGTGAAATCCAGAGAGATCCCTTCAATCTAGGATACAGTTTGTGTTGTTCACAAATTCAGAAAAACGTCTGCAGCAGAGAATAATTCAAGCATAAGACCAAACAGTAAAAGCAAAAAATATCCTAGTGATTAGACACAGATCAACCTAAACTGCACACAATGGACTTATTTCTACTTTTCTTTTCCCATTAGTAGTATGCTATCAATAAATCCACAAATAAAAGTGTATCAGATTGTCATCAGCCTTTTCTTAACACACTTTGAAAATATTCATCATCTAAATCTGTTTCTCTCTCAAGCCCAGCTCTGGAAGTGACTCAAAAAGATTATCAGAGCTCTCCCAGCTCAGGCTTTATCATAGCAGACTGGCAGTGATGCTCCCTGTTCTTCCTGTCTCTTGCTCTTAAATGTTTTCATAAGTGAATTTACTGTTATAAGTTGTCATTAGCCCTGCCAATTTGGGGAAACACATTGCTTCTAATAAGGTTCAGGCTGTACACATGTTCCTTTTGGGGACTGGTGTAACAGCTTTTCATAAGGATTGTGTCAGCGAAAGGAGAAGAGTATTAACATTCCTCTTTTCTTAGCCAAGAGATTTCCTCAAGATTTCTTCAGTGTGCTATTTGCAGAAAAATGGCTCTAATGCAGCTGTTGCATCAACCAAACATTGTCGTCTTACAACAGGTACTCTGTGTCTAGATATTCTGTCCTTCTATCTTGGACCAGTCTAATCCCACATCACACAAATCCCAGCCAGCCTTCCTAGGGTCAAAAGTCTATAGGTTCTCTCTGCATTTGCCTTCTTCTGTGCAATTTCAGCACTTAAGCACTGAACTGCTGCATAAAACTGCTTCATATTGTCTACATTAAATACTCCTTTGCCTGTGCAGAGTAAAACAATGTGTTAGGGTCAAAAACTATCACCTTCAAATTGCTAATATTATGTTGCCTTCAACCACTTCCTGTCTTCTCCTTAGAAAAGTAACTTTTGAATAATTTTACTCTATAGTGGATTTTATTATTCTCAACATCTGTGTTTTCTGGCATTGGGTCATGTAAACCTCCCAGTATTACTATATAATACTGTCCTCTGACAGAATCTTAATTTTTTCTCTCACTTATAAAGTAAACTGATATTGCACTTTTCCTTTACCTGGCTTTTCCTGGTTTTTGTTTTTTTTTTTTTAATTAAATACATATGCAGCACTCAGAAAATAATTTCATTTCTTAAATGGAAGAAAGTTATAACACAAAGTCATCATTTGCAAATTAAAGTTTTCTTATTTTATTGGATAAGTAGGTCATTAAATACAAAGAATGAGAAAGAGAATTTCATATCTTCAAAGGAATATTCTAAACCAGGACTTTAAAAAATCGGCTGAGGACTATGAATCCTATTGGGAAAACACAGGGATTTTTAAAGAAGTTCTTTAATGGCATGTGAGATACTTTTAGCAATAATTGGACTCAATTATATGCCAAGATAAATTATTATTATTTTACTCCTTTTTAGTGTTTAACACCATCAGAGGATCTTTGCTTTACCTGCTGCAGAGAGTGCATCATTCTAGATAAACATCCAATCCTTGTAAACAAGAGGAGACTGAGGCAGGGAGAGGCAAGCCTGTATGTCCTGTGAGTGGCAAATAAACAGATTTGAGAGCCAGCCAGCAGCATCCAGTGCTACCAGTCTGTAAAATGCAGATGTACTGTTCTTGCTCATGGAGTCGGGGACCTCTCAAATCCCTTCTTACCGCATTGGCACTTCCTAGTGCAACAAACTGGTAATGAACATGAGGAACTAGCACTGGAAAATACTAAATGCCTTTCCTTTGGGAAAGTCCCCTCACTGTGATTTAATTCCCTGGGTATGTCCAATGCTAGTATCGTCTTCTGACCTCAAAAATGTTTTTTTCAGGACCTGTGCTCCAGGAAGCTCTTACTTACTGATTTAAGTAGTTTCAGTTTCCCTTACCGACCAAATCAGGAATCCCATAGCGGAGTCTAGGAAAAGAATGAGCCTCTATACTGAAAATGAAAGTCAATTACAACTTACTATAATGTTATTACTTATATTACTTATATTACTTATATTGTTCTATTATGTTCTATTCTATTATATCATATTATATTATATTACATATTACATTTTGGCACTCATGAAAAATTGTGTACACTCTTAAGGACCTCAACCCTCATTGCTCTGTACATATTTCACTTATGACATTTCACCAGAACTCTCAAAATGTAAAATGCTACCTGACTTTATTTCACTGTATGTATGTAAAGACTAATCTATTGGAAACCAAGTGATTTTTATGCTTTGTACACACATTTGAGGTCTGACACTCAGCTTCCCTTGCAGTCATACCTGGCAGCTGAAATATCTTGCTGCCAGCCATGGGGAGTAAAAGCATTCCTTTTCCATTTTACATTGTTTTGTAATTACCCCTGACTTTTGTTTTGGCTGTCCTTCCCTTTCCCTTTTCCTTGTCTGGAAATCAAAACAGGTATTTAGTTACCAAACCGTCTTCTTGCTTTCGTGTGATCTAAGAGCTGCCCCTCTAAGGATTTAAACCATACTTGTAGTTCCTGACTTAAGCAGACAGTAGCAGAGCTGAATCTGAAATCTGAAAAGCACAGTCCCTTCCCTGGTTTTTCTTGCTGTTGGAGCAATATCAAAAAGTTTTCAATTTTTCTCTCTGTTGAGTAGTGTGAATGCCTGAGGAGCAAATTACTCCATCCTCAGTGCCACAGTGAAGATCTTATAAAGAAATACCATAATAGCAGCCCATGAAGACAACGAGAGGCTGGCATCCTCAGTGCTTTTAACATCCCTGCTCTGACACGAGGTGATGCACTCCTGCAAGCTTTTGGCTGCTGAGGGAAAATGTGCAGACGTCCTGAGAGATTAGATATGCCCATCTGGGCCTCAAAGAAATGGAAACTAAACGTGATTGAAACATGTCAAAGTCCTCAGCTTCTGTCCCTTTTCAGGGGACCTTGTCCTATACGTGTGCACTGACATTTCAGCCAGCTCAGGACACAGGGATGGGACCAGAGGGAGCAGCTCCCAGTTCTCCTCCCCCAGCCCCAAATGGCACTGCCGACCTGGAGCCCTGGCAGCATCAGCATCGGCAGGGGCGGGAGGCAGTGCTGGGCCCGCAGGGAGATAAGGGCTGATGGATGGCGTGGATGGCCCGGGGGATGAGATAACGCTGGGACCTGCCCAGCAAGTATGCAGTGGGAGGAGATGTTCCCTGCTACTGCCACAGCCCTATCTCCCGCTGCTGTTTGGGAAGAGGTGAGGGCCTGACCCTGTGGTTTTTTGGTTTCTTACAGGAACATTTCCATCCTCTTGAAGAGAAAACGTTACCTGGGGGAAAGTTGGAGAGTGAGTTTATCCCTTCAAAGCCTTCCTGACCCACACATGTACACCTTCATCACACTCCTCTGATTCCTTGTCTTCCTGCTTGCTCAAGTATTAGGTCCCCAGTGATCACAAAAAAGTGTTTGGTAGGCTATTTCCCTGCTTCAGTGCCACTTCACACACATCTAATTTTACCCCTTCTTGGTAATATGAAAATCTTCCATCCCTGGGCTGGTGTTCTGACCACTGTTCAAGAGGAGACATAGGCTCTCAGGGTTTTATAGTCACTGCTGCAACTCTAAAATTCAGCATAACCCAGTGGAAGACAATATGCTCTGTACTTTTTAGAAAAAACACTGCAAAATGAGATTCTCAAAGTTGTATTTTCACCCTTTGTTCTCACACAATTAAGAAACCCCAAGCCAAACTGGTGAATAATCCTTTGGATCTTACTAGCGTAACGCTGATAATGCTGCTGTCACAAAGATATCTGTAAAGATTAGTGTATTAGGTTTTTTTTTAATATAAAGTCAAAAAAGAAAGAATTTTTTAAAAATATGAAGGCATGGAATGTGAGAAATAAGAGAAGACCAAATTTATTGTCCTTTGAAGAAATTTTTAACATTATCAGCTAAAGCCTGTTGGTGATGTCTTTTCGGGAGTGAAGTCTCTTCAGCAAATGAGTGTTTAATAATCCTCATGCTCTCATTTCTGTAATAATTTCAGTCTGATATTAAATATGACTTGTTCAGATGTTTCTCTGATACAAGGTATGTGTGTCAGTGTTTGGACAGAGAAAAATTGGATTCATATCTCTGTTATGCTTTCAAATTGCTAGGTCAGATTTGGGTCTCGCTGTAAATTCTTCAATTCTATTCTAAGTCAAAGGAATGTGACAGATTTAATACCTAGAATAAGTTATTAACTGCAATGATGCATAAACCAGTGGCACTTTCAAAAAAAGTAGTCTATGCTGCTTCTGTTTTCTAAAGAAAAATTAAAATATAATCCAATTTCCTTGTTTCTTAAAGTTCTTGCAAAAATTTTCTTGATTAATCCATCAAGAACTTGAAACTGATGTGCCCATAAATACAATCTTTGAGTTTTTTTATTGCGGTAATATTTCTGTCGGGATTAGTTAACCTTTCAAAGTTTGAAAAGCAAGAGGTATTCATACATGCACAAAGCACTGAAGAATCACTAGCTATAAACACAAAGTGCCTGTATCTACCATGAACTGTTTATAGAAGACTAATATAGAATTACGGGCTGTGTGGAAAGAAATCAAGAAAGATTGGGCGGGTAGGGAACTTTGCCAGCCTGTGCATGTGTTCAGCTGAAAAATGGATAGAGTGACCTGTTGACTTTGTAAGACTGAAAACACTTGGATTTGCTTCTTCTGCAGGCTAGTAAGTTATGGTGGGCTCCATGCTTCCCACATCAGCCTGGTTCATCCCTGCTTTTGAGGGGATCCTTGTATGGATCGTCAAGGTGGAAACTGCGGTTCCTACACAGAGTTTTGCACTTGAGGGATATATTTTTCAAATTCTTCTAAATAACTGGCACTGCTCATGAGGAAAGGCTTGGAGAAGGCAACCTATTATGCTTTTCAAGAAATAAGTTTTGTTTTAAGGTATTAGAGAATTTGTCCCTGAGCACAGTCCAAAGGATCACTGGACTACTGTGAATGTCTGTACTTGGAGAAAGATCTGTGAGAAAAACATATAAATTTTTATTACAAAAGCTGAACCAATAAGGAAAAACCCAAATAAACAGGGTAGAACTCCAGCACACAAACCAGATTTGGGAATTTTTTTTATGTGAAATGGAGCCATATATCTCCATAGTTGTTATTTGCTTAATGTAAGCTAAAAAGCAACTGCCACACCTCCCATTTCACATTCTGATATGCTCAGTAATTGGCTAGAGCATTGTGCATATTATTATTGCCTGGTATCTCTTTCTCTTTGCAGATATTTGGATGAATAACAAGAAATGAACATGTTTTTAATTTTTTAATGAATAATATATTTTTTCAATCGTTACATTACCTTCCTTTGTTGTTAAAAGGGTGGAACTGTGCTCCTAAGTTAATAGGAGAAATAATGCAAGAGGCATAATATAGAGTGCAGATTTGAACTGAGGACTTCTTTGTCCCAGACAAGAAGCATAGTTTCAGAATTTTATCTCTCATTTTGATTGTAAGATTTATCCTAAATCTGAAAAAGAAATCACATCTTTGTAAAAGGACTGCATTTCAGTATTTGCTTTCAGAAAAAAACTTAAACTGAAGAGTTGTCATTTAGCCCTAAGTAGATACAGATTGTGGTATATAGCATTGAGCAATTCTACAAAAAATGAACTTTAATGAACTTTCTGCTACAACTGTGGTGTTTTGGGAAAACTACCTACTAGGCTAGAGACAAGAGAATTTAAAAAGCTGTCATGAAAGCCTATGAGAATAAGCCTGGCTTACCTGCAAAGGACAGTTTTGCTTTTTAAGCAGAGTAATAGTCACAGGACAGCATATGGTTTAATGTATACATGTATACATGTGTAATACATTATAATGTATTATCCTCCTAGGAGTGCTCTCATGATAGTCTTCATCGTGCCCATTCAGAAACCATGTTAAGTAAGCATTAAATACTGTAAGATCTAACAGGTCTTTGCTGCTAACCCACTAAGCACTAGTGATGAAGGCAAATGATTGAAAGGCACTACTTTACATTTTGATGATCATCTTAATACATTTACGACATTTTAAACTTGCTTTTCATGTTTTCTTTGATATTATGCAAAGTAATTGTATATATATATAAATAGATATATAAATATATATATATATATATATATGACTTCATCATGGCTAAGTGCTTGGGGCAAAGTGATAAATTATAGGAAATCTTGCAGCTGAGACTGCTGTGCTACCTTTAATTCACCATGCTGTGTCTCATTGAAGCTGGGAGCCCAAATCAGTGGGGAACATTCTGAACCTATAAATCACTACCAATCATGTGCATGCTTACATCCTCACTCTTGTTTTGTTATGAGAATAATTTTCTGTTGTCTCAGGCACCATTGGCATTTCTGATGGTTTATGAATAGTTACTCTTATACCAAATTATATGTTGTGCTGTGACAGAGTGATCAGACACATTTTGTCTTTCACACGTTATGCCAGGTTGCAAAGGGCACCATTTATTACTGGTTTCAACAGCACCCTAACTCCAGCAGCCAGCATGAAAGTAGGAAATGCACAGGGTGGTGGAAACAATTGCAAAGGTATTTATTAGGACTGCTTTAATGTTTTGCATAACCAGAAATTGTAGCTGCTGTAGGGAGGTAATGGGTGAACTGGGGCTTGTAAGGTGTGATATAGATCTATCAGGGGGTTGACTTAGATGCAAAAGTCCATGAAATCCAATAATGAGAATCACCATCCTGCTCATGGCACCAGGGCTGGAGTTAGATGATGTTCCATGTGCCTTTGAGCCCAGGCCATTCTGTGATTATATGACATAAAAGGGAGGGCACAGTTCAGAAAATTGCTGCCTGGATCCTTCAACTGCTACTTCACACTTTGTACAAAGCTACTGTGATAAACGTGATAATTTGAAAGTTGTGGTTAGTTTTTTAAAGCGTTGGTGAAAATCCAATTATTTGGGAAGTAGGGCCAACTGAATTGAAATTAATTCTGTAAGGGCTGAGGTTCCAAATTCTGTTTTTTAGAGAAAATGTAGCATAACACAAGTAATGCCTTTGAAAAAATGTTTAAATGGGCTTTAATTTCATACTTTTTTTGATGTATTGAAGGTAGTTTTCATGATGTCATCCAGATAGTTTAAATAAACAGTTTGCATATAAGGTTAACAAGCTGCAGTGGTAGCAGGGTCTGTGTGGGATTATATTAGAATTAATTTGATCAATTACTTTTAGTTCCAGAGGTCTCCAGATGAGCCAGAAGCCAGCATAGGCAGTTTGGCAGATGAAGAATCAGTGTAGTCAACACATGCCGTGAAGGTAATGAACATTCTTTCAAACTTCATTTTTCATCCTGAGCAGAGAAGACAAGTAAGCCAAGACACCGCTGCTCAGAACAGCCAAAATGATAACCATGAATAATCATAATAGAAAGCCCATGGCTTAAATGAAATAGGGAAGGATAAAATAAGTATTTTGCCATTAAAATGATGGTTCTAAACCTCGAATTTTCATTATGACTTGCCCTGGAGTACATGAAGTTTCCTCAACCTTGAGATGCAGCTTTTGAATTAAGAGATTGCTGAACATTGTCTTTTGATAAACTGATCACAAGAAGAGGCTGGTATAAACAACATTTAGTCAAATCAGAGGAAATCTTTAAAATAATGTATTTTCTTTCCTCTGCTGAACTGAAACCCAGGAGGATCAATCCTATGGGCCAGCTTTCATGGAAGAGTGTGGGAGGCACACCTATGAAAGGAGGGGCCATGGGCTCAGTGCTGCCTGGAGCTCATACTTCCATACACACAAAACTTCTGATGACTTATTAGACACTTTTAACCAGCCTAGAGCTACAAAGTAGGATCACAAATTTGAAAGACTCAACAGGAGCAAGCTATTTGCAGTCCATGCGCCTGATCTGTTTCTTGCTGCTGAGAGAAATTTGTTATTGGCTTGAAATTTGTTAGTTTCCAAGCATAATTAAGATGACACCATAGTGGAAACTGAAAAATTTTACAATAAGTGCAAAAAAAATGTAGTCTGTCATGGATTGCATTCTATTTATACATTCTTCTTTCTATCAACTATATTTTCTTTCTTTTCCTGTCCCTCACTAATAACTTATGTGTATGAGCAAGCTTGATGTACTTAAAACAAATTATCCATAGGCCCATGGATGCCAAATATTTTGATTTTTTATTTACAAATATAATAGTGTTGCTCTTCTAAAAGAAGACAATTCTATATAAAAATGTCTAAGTGTGAATTTAGAATGTTATGTTTTATTAATATGGTGACCTGCTATAAATTTTCATTTAACTGTAGGTGCACAGTTTCATGGTAAGTTTAAATTGTCAGGTGGTTTGTATGTGTTAAAATATAAATGTTAGGATTTGTGTGCCATATTATGCAAGATTAAGACAGAAGCTAATACAGTTTAAAAAATGTCTCCTCATTACTAGTCTAATGCATCTGTTGGAACGAAGAATTTAGTTTGACTATTTCCATGCAACTTTTTAAAATGGCAACCTTTAAAAGTAAAATGAAGCTGAACTGAAGCAGATTAGCTGTGCTAAAAATATTTTAATCAGAATTGCGTATAGCTTGAATTTCTTCTTTCAAAAAAAACCTGTGATAGCAGTGTTTGCAACTCAGTAATTTTCTAACAGTATTTGATAACTTTTCCTCTTATTCAAATAGCAAACAAAGTTAAATTCACTGAAAGCCATCCAGTTTAAATTTTTAGATTTTGAGATTCATAGTGCTGCCGTATTTTCAATTTGCATGCGTAAAAGCAAATTTCAATCAACCAAGCCCTGATGGCCAGACATCTAGTTTCTCTCACTTCTCAGAAGAGTCTGTTATCCATATGCAGCTACTGCCAAGTGATTTGCTTCATGTTCATACCTTGGCATTTCTCAGTCCTGCAGCCATTGTGTTTTGCTGCACCTAAACAGAGATTCTGGGCAGAAATCCTGTTGTTCACTTGGCACGTGGGTTGTTGTCATGTAAGTTTTAATCTGCACTGTAAGAGTAAAATGGGACCTATTAGAGACTGTATTTCCCCTGTCTTCTTCCTTCACATCTCCCACTGCTTTTTCAGTAGCTCAAATAAATGCTCTTTCAGACTTTTCCATTTGCAGCTCCTGAAAGAAGCAAGCTGTGCATAATGTAGACAGAGCCAGCAGCAGGTGGCCATCAGGTCTACAGCAAACCAGGTCATTAAGACCTGCAGTTTGCAGGGAAAAAAAGGAAGTTTCGCATGTGCAATCAACACCCACTGTTCATTAAATGCCTCTCCATTGTCACAGGTGAAGTTGCCTGGCAAGTGGGAGCAACCCGTTGCAGTCAATTTTGATAATATTATTTCCCTACCAAGAATTTGGCTATCACAGCTCTAATGAGATGTTGACAGTAGGTGATTTTAAGTGTTTTCAGCGTTTAGTTACTGGATCATACCTCTCACTAGACACAGTTGCTTTCACCATAGTTGTTACTAGATAGGAAACTCTACCTTCACCTCCTGTCTGCAGCATTATTGGCCGTCAGGACATATTCCTTTAGGCTGTCTTGCTTGCTCTATTCTATCTGGATACGTAACAATGCACATCTGAAGAAATGTTTATTGACTTCAGTGAAATTTAGAGTTTGTATGTCTGGGAACACTCAAGAAAACTAATACAAATTAACTAAAGGTGTGAATTTAAAGTTGTGATTACTTTAACTGCATTATGTGCACATTCTCATTCAAAATTAAAGTGGCACTAATTCAATCTAACTACATTTACTTCCAAAGTAAATTAATACATTCTAAATGAGAGTTGGCTACGCAGAAACTTAGAAGTGGTTTAGCCCATCTATTTTAGAAGTTAATTCAGATTGATTTTTCTGCATGTTCTAGACAAAAACATCAGGTCTTAAATGAAATGTGAAATCCTATTTCATTTAGGTGTGTAGTGTAAAATGTTACTTGCTAGTTCCTCTTAGAATTATTCTGCATATCTGCAGCCTATGTCTTATAACTAGAGATATTTTTTAAGGATCAAAATACTGCTTTGGTCAGGATTTTCTGCATTACTATTCCTTTGCAGCAGAGGATTCCTACAGGTATGTCACTCAACCTCTCTGGACCTTAGATCAGCACTATCGGAGTGTTTTTGAAATAAGTGGTTTTATATGTTTTGAAATAAGTGGTTTTTTTATATATCTATTTATTAATAGTGGTTTATATCAGCAGCTTTGAAAGCTGCTGCAAGTCTCCATAAGTAAGAGAAATTAACATACTATTAATATATTTTGAACCAGCACAAAACAAAACTCAGGGCCATAAAGAATATGGAAGTAAAAGAAGGCATGCTGTGCTGGCTTAGAGAAGTTATTGTGAGATTAATATAGTATAAATGCATACAGGCAGCTCCAAGCTCCCCTTAGATTAAAGAGCAATGGCTATAGACTATAATGTGTAACAGCAGAGATCCACTGACTGCTGGGCTGCTGTTAATGCTGTTGTTTGCGGCGGTCCGGGGTCAGTGTGACGGCCACCGCCTGCCCTGAGACCGTCACCCCAAGGCTGGCAGGAGGAGCCGCTGCTCCCTAACCCGCCGCGTTGCTAGAATGGAGAGTACGCCACAAGAAACAGAGGGGGTCGCCGTATGATTTCCAGCAGAAGCTTATTCTGTGGCGGGTCAGTGACGGAGAGGCAGATGTGGGGGTGTGCAGGGTTTTTAAAAGGGTTGGATAGCCAATAAGGGCAGAGCACAGGGGAGGAGAAAGGAGGGTCCAGGATAATATGACCATTGAGGGTTAGGGAAAACAAAACTGACAGAAACAGTAACCAATAGAACTCCGAAAGTAACAGAACTGTCTAGAATGGGGGAGGAGAAGGGGGAATGTGCATTGATGACAGGCAGGCCATCTCCCAGGTAACGGGGGTGGTGACTCATGGAGTGACATCCCAGGGGCGAACCATTTCCAAATCCCCATGGGATGCTACACTTGTTTGTTTACTGGCTCTTACAGCAGCAGAATAAAATGCAACAAGAAAGATGGTTGCAGATGATTCTTACATGGTTAACAACCACCCCTATAAATACAGGAGTAGTTAATGGTGTTTTCTTAGACCATGATATCATGTAGTATGTTTTACCTACTTATCAAATTCAGAGCAAAAGGACAATTATTTTTACAAAGCTGAAGCATGCTGTATTCTTCCAGAGAGAACCATTAGTATATCGTTAGTTCACCATTAGCTCAAACAACCTCATTTGCTGATTGATTGATAGATGGAGAGAAGAACAATATTTATGGTATGTATAACCTGTGAAGATAAGTTAGAGGAAGACTTATGAAGTGCCTCAGTGAGTTAGTATAACAAATTTTACCAGTGGTCAATAAAGATTTGTGCTCCTAACCTGGTTTTGATGAGAAAGGAAAGATATGACTGCCCATTAAAGTGCAGCTGTACCGTATCCTAGAATACTGCTTTTAATTTAACTAAGGGTCCCTGGAGAGCTTGTTTTCTGATAAATCTGAAGACTGTCCTGATGCCATGACTGTTGTAGTTATCAGTGATTGTTCTATGAGGTTGGCGTGGAAAAACTACCACATATTACAGCCATACCTTCAATTGATTGTGTAGTTGTACCTGAACAGAACAGGGTCTCTGAGAAATAGATTGCTATAGAAATTAGGTTTAAAAACCCATTCTGGGCTGTGAAAGTCAGGGATAGGAAGAACTTTAGGGTTTTTAAAATTTGAATCATGAAAGGTGGGACAAGAATTCTTGAATTAATTTGCAACTGGAATAATTTAAATGCCTAAATTCAGTGTAGAGGTATAAATATATTCATGATTAATAAATTGAAATTTTTACATCTGGCCTTAAAATCTTCTATTTTTCTTTTGGATCAGTTGGTATGTCAAAGAGCTAAATGTACTACATCTTCCAAAATCAAATATAGAATGCCCAGCAAAGTGTCACATTTAGATCTAAAGCAAGTTAATCTTATCTTTTAGCGCTAGTCTGTCTTGAAGCCATACAAAAATTTAAGCTCTCAGTGTGTTAAAGCTGTATTTTGAATCCAAAGCCAGTTCTTGTGGCTCAGAACTGCTTTTTCATGCTTATTTGTGGCTATTTATGGAAAGGATATTCAATATCTAAGGAACTTCCTACAACGCTTTTCAAAGCCTCATGAGAGTAAAAAACATGAAATTATTTTTGGAAAAATATACAGATGACAAACCTGTTATTCAAATTCATGTCATATTTTGTGTGCTATCCCAAAGTACTTCATATGTGCCTTCTCCAGAATTTGTACCTATGTTGATAAGATGAGGTTAATTTGATACACAATAAAACACACTGAAAAAATTAAAAAGATTTAATCAACTATAGGTGAATTGATTCAATTATCTATTTAATAAAGTCTATATAATATTTCTCCTTGAAAGTAAAAAGATTTCTCTGGAATTGCTGAGTTGAAATAGTAATAAGAAGGGCATATTCACTGAAAAATTTAAGCAGCAGTACCAACTCCATGATACAGGAAATTTATTTAAAGTAATGTTGGCTACTTGATCTGCTAAGGCTACAGCTGATCAGTCAGCGTGGTCTGGTATTTAGCATATACTGCATGTGTGCAAGCTGTAGTTAAGCTGTAATAAAGCAGTCCAGAAAAAGGCTAAGATTAGAGCTGTTTGAGAAACCAAGCCTCCAGCTCTGTGCGAGTGCAAACAGGTTGGGGCTGCAACTCCAGCAAGCTGCAATCCTTTGCACAGGCACCTGTGCAAAGCAAGTTCAACAGTGGAAAAAAGAGCTTCCTGAGCTCCCCCTGAACAGTGCTATACTATCTGAGTGCTAGGAGCCTGCTTCAGTGCAAGGGAGTTAGTTTAAACCACTGCCAAATACAGTGATTTATCAGCTAAGCATATCTCATGGGGCTTGAACCTGTGTTGCAGCTGCACAGCTGGTGCTGTCCTTGAGGGACAGGAATGAACGCTACCTCTACTACAGAGTTGGCACAAAGTAACCTTATGTGATGCCACATGTGAAGTCCAACTACAGAGCAAGTCACTAAAACCAGGAAAATTAAGAATGAGTGTTGTTTTTTTGGTCCCAACAAGTGTGGGAACCCAACCCCCTGGGCCCTTTGGAGTGGGTTCCTCTGCTGAGTTCTTTTCCAAGGATGAAGAACATGCAGGACTCTCTCTTGTTCTTCAGGGTTTTGTTTATTCTTATCTTATCTTGAGTTCAGCACACTGTCTGCACACAGACTTAGCATGCAAGAAGCAAGACACAAAATGGACCCCAAAAACTCAAACCCAAGGCCTTTTAAAGCTGTTTAACCCAATTATATTCTAACATGTACTTTGTTTCTACTTTTCTACCAATAACTTCTACTAATCTATACATGTAACTTCCACATTACTACTTACTCAGACCAATAACTTTCTGCCACCAGTACTACAGAAAATGGAGCTGAAGAGGGACAAGAAGGAAGAAGGGACAACACCCAAAATCATCCATCTTGTGTCCTATTCACTCTCATATTAAAATCTTAAAACCCTAAATTCTTCACCCTGTGATACACTACCACTACTACATACTACTACTTGTGTGCTCTAAGTCATCCCAAAGTCTTGGCAATTTTTTCCAGGGATGAAGGTTAAAAGCAGTGTTCTGCTGAGGGTCAGAGTTTCTTAAAACAGGCAGAGAGACATTCTCTGTGTCCTGGATTCCAACAAATGAGGAACTCATTCTGATTAGGCTCAGTGGAAAATTAGTAAAGATACTGAACTTTGAATGTCTAGATTTTGCTGTTTTTTCCTACTGTAACAAAGAAAATAAAGATGTTTTAATTTCTCTTAGCTCTGTCATCTGTGAATAAAATTTAGACTTAATTGCTATTCTTCTATGACAAGAATTAGTCAGTGACAAAGAGATTCCTTACATCAGCAGTATTTGAGGAATCACTTGCTCCCTTTGTGACATCTTTAACACTGAATTTCCTACTTGAGTGAGTTTTGTAATTTTTTAATCCTAAACTGATTTTTATGCACGTGGATTGTAACACCAAGGAGTGTGTCCTTGTTTTGGCTGGGATTGAGTTAATTTTCTTCCTAGAAGGTAGTGTAGTGCTGTGTTTTGGATTTAGTATGAGAATAGTGCCAATAATGTTTTAATCATTGGTAAGTAGTGCTTACCCTAAATTAAGGACTTTTTAGTGTCCCCTGCTTTGGCACTGAGCATAAGAAGCTGGGAGGGAGCATAACCAGGACACCTGATCTGGGCTGGCCAGAAGGATATTCCACACCACAGAATGTTTTGCCTAATATTTAAACTGGGGGGAGCCAGCAAGGACCTGCCGATCTTAAGCTCAGCAGTCTTAAGCTGTGCCAGGAGAAATTTAAGCTAGACATTAGGAAACAATTCTCTACAGAAAGCATGGTCAAGCAATGGAATGGGCTGCCCAGAGAGGTGGTAGAGTCACTGTCCCTGGAGGAGTTTATAAAAAGACTGGATGTGGCACTTGGTGCCAGGGTTTAGTTGATAAGGGGGCTTTAGGTCACAGGTTGGACTTGATGATCCCAAAGGTCATTTCCAGCCTAGCTGATTCTGTGATTCTATGGCTTGGGAACAGTCTAGGCATTGGTCAGCAGGTCGTGAGCATTATATTGGGCGTCACTTCTTTCTGTTGAGTTTTATTCCTCTTTCTCTTTCCTCTCTTTACTACTACTACTACTACTACTACTATCATTTATATTGGTATTATATTGTATTTTATCTTAATTGTTAAACCGTTTTAATCTTAACACTCAATCAGAGTGCAAATATAACATGGTAAGTTCTTCTGCTCCAGTAGAAATCACATCATCTCTGTGAGTTTTCTTGCAGGGTTTCAAGCTCCTTTTTTTCAAGTTTTAAACTTGGTGGCAGATTAGTTTTGATTATCCTTTTAAGAATTTTCAGGATTGAATGAGTCATTCCCAAAGTGTAGTACAGCAGTCCTTCTGATAGCAGCTGCTGTAACAACCAGGTATCTTCCATATGGGTCACAGCAAATCTTCCCTATAGGTATCTTTTAGTACTTTGGGTGCCCAGTCACAGGGAACAATCCACAGCTCTTTTGGCCCTTGATAAGTACAGCACAGAAGGACATCCACTGGCTTTAGGCATTTACAGTTCAGGACAAGAAACAACAGGCAAGATAAACAAATCTTGGAAGAAGCCAACAAAATGGTACAGTAGGCCTGGTACACAGGAAACATTAAAACAGTAACACAAACATTAAAAATCTGTTTTTCTAAAGGACTTCGTGACGTCAAAGAACCTCTGGATGGTGTCAAGGGGCCAGTGCTGCAGTATACAGAATTCCTGGCAAAAAAAGGGTAAAGGGAGAAAGGTAATGGGAGAAAAACTAGACTTTAGTAAACCTGTGTCTTTGTTCGTGGTATTGTAGCAGCACTCTGCATCTTCCATTCTGCTAAATATCCTGATTTATAGGTTACATCCCTTCAGTCATTCGCACACAGACACAAATTCTTACACATTGAGAAACAAAATTTCCCTGTATTTATTTTTAGTATGATTCAAAACTCATTCAATACAAACAAGCACCACTAGGAAAACAGAATTAAATAAAGGTCCCTAGCAGCTGTGTTTCACATATACACAGAATGGTTTAAGGTGATAACCCTGTAGATCAAAACAGAATCTTATTTGAGCATGAAAAGTTATTACTGGAATTTCAAAGACATTCCTAATCCAGATGTACATTTTCTACATTTTTAGACTTCATTATTAGAGATGGTAAGAAAGAACACTCCAGTGTTTTTCTTTTTTCTTTAGCAGCAGACATACAATTTTATTCTCTTTTGAGAATAAAATAAAATATACCTTCATTTGGTTCAAATTTTAAAGAAAAACTGATACTCCTAAAAGAACAGCATATCCCAGCCTAAAAGATAAGAATTTGATATTGTTACAAGGAAAAACACATTTTGAATTAAAGGATGCTAAGTAATTCATTTGACCTAGAAGAATTCCTGCTTCAAGATGTTCACAGGCAAGGGAATTGAAATTTGCATCTGCTATAGACAGAACAGGCTTGGAAGGTTACACATATTATTTCAAGGACTAGATAGTTCTAAATCCTTGGCTGTGTCTGAAGAACACCTTTGTGTTTCAAAGGAACTGGTAGTCTCATTAAATTCACCTGTACATTTTGGCATTTTGGATCCAGCACTTAACTGTCTTCTCTTCTGATATCTTTTGATATCTTTTGAGGCTGACTCAGCTTTTAGCATATCTAAGGGATGGAGATGATAGCCAAAGTCTGTGGGCACAAACAGGGGCCATCCTTGTGTGCCATCAGCCAAAGAGAGGCCAGCACCAGAGTTACTGTCTCTGTGCTGCCAGATGCTGCTTAAACTGGGGCACTCTGCCTGTGCCTTTAGGAAGCTGCCTGCACTGGGGTGAAGCAATAAAGACTCTATAGGACACGCTCTCTCAGGCCTAGTCTTGCTCACTTGATCATAAGATCTTTTAGATGGAGCCAAAAGAAATGGTGTTTTTACATGACCTAACCCAGTGGGCTCCCAGTGGATGACATGGGCTCATATTTGCTATTGCGTTACAAAATATTAAGAAGCCATTGCGCTATGTCATTGTTATTCAGTGCATGCCAGAGAGTGCAAATGGTGTTTTTGAAAAGCCTCCAGAAAAAGTTAATCTAGCTCTGTAGTTTTGCAGTGTAATGAATAGTCACTTTCCAGCCAGACAGAATTCTAATTACAGCTCACTGCAAAGAGACAAATGAATTTATCTGCAGCCTCAGTTTGCAGTGCAGGCACACACATGCACAATGAAGTGCATGATGAATGATGATGAATCCATGATCCTTTCTATATTCCTTTCTCAAATCATGGGATTTGATATCTGTTCAAAGTACAAAAGAAAGGATAAACAATCATCAGTCATTTTTAACAAGAGAAGTTTAGCAAAGAGAAGCAAACAAAGTCTGTCTTCAGTTTATGCTACCCATAAAAGAAACAAATTCAAGTGTTGAGCTTTTGAGGGAAAGTAATGAGAAAAATCAGCCCTTAGGTACAAAAAACCTAAACCAAAACATAACAAAAAATCACTCCCTATGAAAAAAAAAAAGCAAATGCAAAAGCAAAAAAAAAGAGAACCAAAATAAATAATAATAAAAAAAAAACCCTTTACACCTTGAACAAGTATTTTGCAGTGGGAAAAATAGAAAAATAAATAAAGGAGACAATCATTTTGTTGTATTCTCCATGAACCAGACACCTAGACAAAATAACCTCTTAGCTCCTGAACCACCACTCTCTGTGTTTGAGAAGGGTGCCCTAAAGATACCAGAATGACCCCTGTGAGTACGGGTGGAGCGACCTCTCTGCCCAGAGATTCACCACTGTGATCATTCTAGTGGTGGCTGCCTTACACCAGGCTTACTCCTCACTTGGTAGCAGTCAGTGCATTCAGACTGAAGTATTTTGACAGGTAGGAGGATACCATGGCACAAAGCCATAGTACCAGTGCTGAAGAGAGAGGGCTTTGCCAAAATATACTCCCTCAAAGGTAGCTGCTTACTGTAATCACACATCATTTATTGAGTATGAAAGACAGTCTGATACAGGCAGGGTGCAATGACCTTGCAATTCATTTCACTTTTCTTTGTCACAGACAAGACACAGCTGGGTCAGACTGAGGTTCTTGCCCACTATCTGACCAGTATGTGCTTTTTTCCTCCCTGCCTAGCATTAGTTTTCTTTATAGAGACCAATTAGGAGAAATTCCTCTTCAGAAGTTAGCAGGTCAGATAGAGTGCAGGTGTTTACACTGACCCAACTCAATTGCTCCCTGCTGAATCTGTCCAGAGCACTATCCAGCATGCCAGTGGTCTCTGTACACCATAGGGACCTTTGCTGACCTTGCCTGCGCTTGCCCAGAGTGGAGGGTGAGATCACCAGGCTGTCTCCCAGAGCTGCTCCAAATAACTGCTTGTCCTTGCATGATGCATCATAGCATTTATCAGCCTGGTCTGGCAGAAAAATAGCGTTGAGGTTTTTTTCAGATAGCATTTCGGGAACATCTTAGTGCATCAGTCTGAGTTTCTCATTATTGGAATATACAGGCTTTATTAAATATGTCTGTGCAATTCCATGTATCACTTGGTTTTCCTGAGTTTTAACAGGTTCATTAGTTTTGTGACAAACAACATTACTATAGATAAGATATTTATACAGAGTAAGATGGAGCACATATAAAAAATATTAACCTTCTTAGGCAGCTCCATGCTTTATATGGTACCCAGTGTCTGAGTTTCTTCTCTTATCTCCAGGTCCTTTTGTTCAAGTAATTAGGGTATTTTGTTGACATTAAAAGGCTTGAATGTCTTAGAAAGTTTAAAAGTATACATTCACCTCCTTTCACTGCACCTGAATTCCCTTTCAGTCTTCTCATAGCATACAAACTGTGCCATACTCCCTGGAAACTTGACTGATTTCGTTGAACTCCAGACAACCAGGATAAGTATATTGTTGACACATTAGCAGATAAGAGGACGTGGGCAAGTTTTGGCAGGTGACCATCTAGTGACATAACAAATGTACTGCCTTCAAGCCATGTGCCATAAACCAGCATGTATGCAACTGCCTTTTTTTAAAATCCATAGCACACATTGCATAGATGGGACAGTTAAGAGATCTGGTCTTATAAAATAGATACACCATAGGTAGTAAACATGGATTTATTTTGTTAATGGGTTTATTTGCAGAAAGTCACTAACTCTTAATGCACACAGCTGCTGAGGATCAGAATGTGTATTTATTCAGTAGGCTCTAAATACTCTTGTGGCAAATATCTCTTTGTTCCTGCTATACTGTAAATTTTTTTTGCTTAATTTCTCCTAATTAATATACAGAGAGTGCTTACTATTATTTTCCCAGGAAAACAACAGATTATTTCATTTTGACTAAGCAGATCTTCTGCATTTGTTACTCTTTTCTCTTTGTGTTTTATAGAACATCAATATGTTTTACATGTGCTTGCCTGATCTCTTGTTATGAGGTCAAAAAAATTTCATAGTGCAAAATGCAGACCAAGAGTTTTTCCCCTTAAATGAAAGTAAAACAAAATATTCACCTCCATAATACTTTTATAAATCAAAGGGTAGGAGGAGTATTCCCTGTGATGAAAAAAAGAAAAAAGACTATAGAAAGTACTAAAAGTCCTGGATATAGCCGCAGAAGGCAAAGGCATACACAATAAGAAAAATGTTGTGTACGCCCCCAGTATTTGCAACATTTACTCCCAGGCACTTGGGATGCCCTTAAAGAATAACATCTTATGATGGTTTTACAAGAGCAAAAGGAGACAATCTTCAGTACTTGTAGAGCCATCCAGGCCCTTCTGAATTCCTACTGAGCTGGGATCCAGCCACTTCAAGAAAGGGCTCTCACATCACCATATCTCATGCCAAACTGAGCCTGCAGGTTTCTCCTGAGTCCCTTACGTATTTCATAGCACTTAAAGTCTTGCAGAGAGATATCATGCTCAAGGAGCTGGAAAAACAAATTCCAATGGATGTAATATGGCTGGGGAAAATCAGCTCATGGAACCCAAATCTGACGTTAGTTTTTTGACTTCCTGTTATTCTGGGAATTATAAAGTAAAAGTTTTCTTCACAGCTTTTAGGCCATCAGTTAAGGAAGTCTTTGAGATTTTTACTATTTGCACTACATAAAGTGTATCAAGTTTATCTACTTTCCCATGGTGGCAAATGAGAAAATCTCAGATCTCTAAACTGAACTCTATTATCAACAAACTAAATTCACAGGTACTGCTGGTGTAAATGTCCTGAAGTACAGCCCATGTCAACTCTTAGACTGCTTCTCAGAGAAAAACTTACTAAAAATTCAATTTCTATCTGCTTTCTGGTGAACCAGCTTATCAGTTTCATCAGTGAAGCCTTAAACTCCAGCACTTCTCTTCATCTCTGTTTCAGCTCATACATAGTAGACCTTCTGGAATGTATGCTGTGAAGACATATAAAGCTGGTAAGAAATAATCCTTTTTCAGCATCAAAACTGGCTAACAGCTCCCAAAACAAATGGAAGCCCTCCATACAAATGGAATTCCTGTATTTAAATCACAGAAATATAATTTTTTTTTAAAAAAATTGTCATCTTCAAGGATCTATGTGCTTTCTTGCTGGTACTATTGGAGTTTCCTGTTGCTGCAGCTCATTTTTCTTGCCACAGAAAAGAAATGTACTTTGCATAGCTCCTAATATTTTGTGGGTGTTTCCCAGATTCCACACTCAAGTGGACAGTCCCCACCCAAAAAACTGCTCAGTCAACTGCAACAACTGCAAATCAACATAGTTCTTCCATTTATACAAGAAAATGTCATATTACAAGACACTGCATGTGCATTAAGATCTCTTTTCTTCCCAATTTTCAGGGCAAAGGGGTCTTTGCTATCAGGCATTCAACAGGCTATTTGAATTAAGAAATTCAACAGACTTTTCAACTTTTAAAATTATTTTCCTTGCAAATAGAGCATAAGATTAAACAAAAAAGTACAAGCCTATTGAGTTATGTAATTTTAAAAACCCTGTGCTAAACGTTCTGTCTTTGTGCACAACTTTTTTTTTTGTTATTTTTCATTTAAATCATAATTTACAAACTGGAGTTTCACAGTCCAGCTGCTAGCATTGGGTATCCATTCCAGAGCAGGACTTGGATGGACAGCAGTCCACCTGTATCAGATGTTACTGATTTTTCCAGCTGGTCCCAAATCTGACAATGGCACTGGCTGCAGAACAATGCAGATATAGCAACAGTTACCGACAGAAGGGAAGAAAGGAGGGAAAAGGAATCAGAAAGGAGGTTGAAAATAGATTGCAAAAAACTCTGCAAAAATTTATATTCTTGAAATCCAAATTTAACATAACTAAACAGTTCTGATAAATCATGGGTGGCCCGTACTGCATCCTCATGGAGTGTAGAAAGGTATGATTCTATTCTCCAGGCATTTTTCAATAATTTTACAAACTATTCTGTTTTGCAGAATAGTTTTGTTTTACTTATTTATTTATCTGTTTTATTTCCTCCCTTCAGGTTTATGTTGCATATAAGAACCTTCCAAAAAACAGGCTGGATTTTACCCTAGAGCTTTTTTCCAACACATTAGATTCCTATAATTACATGGGTGGGAGGTCAGCCATCACATTTTGGTCTGTCTTTCAGTCTTGCTACTGGAATCAGATTCATCCCAAAAGACTGGAGAAGGGAATCTGATGTCTAGAGGAAACCACAAGCAGATGCCAAAGAAGTGAGGGAGGGAATGAGCTGCTTGGATGCAACAGTGGATAATCATTGTGTTCTTACACAGCATGTCCAGACCACAACATAAATTCAATCAGAGTAGGGAAAAAATGGACTGGGAATGTCTCAAGATGATTATCAACAATTACCAGCATCATTTCTGTGCTTATTGCATTTCCATTTTCTTCAGTGAAAAGATACTCTACTTCTGACAGCTCTTCTATAGCAAGTCATTTCATTGAGTTCTCTTTGTACCATCATCTGTGAAAATAACAGAAAATAAGGGCAAAGGAAAGACAGAAGCTAGAAAACAATTATTCTAGAAGAATAATCTGTAAAGTAGCATAAGAAGTAAAAGGAACACAAAATACACATTCAGCAGACCAGAATGTTGGAAGGCAGACAGGGAGGATCACCATATTGTCCCAGGTGCTGTTAAGGACTTTTCCCTCTACCTTTAAGTTTTCATATCAGTCTTCTTCAATAATNAAAAAAAAAAGAAGTTTTAAAAATTGATCTGTGGATACTGTCAGATAGGAGACAGATGAATATCAGGCAGTGTGATGAACCAGAAGTTTCTTGAGGTCCATTCCAACTCCATCTCCTACAATCCCATGATATGGCAGAATGATATCAGAGACAGATACCTAACTGACAAATGTAACTGATCATGTTGAACAAATGTGAGAGACAAGACCATTCATTAAAGAATGCTTAAGAAAATACCATGCAAGATTTATACTGTGACAGGAGATCTAAGTGATTTTGGTTTATGTTTCAGGATTACTATTTGCTTCACGTGAACTGGAACACTTGTTTCTGTTGGATGCTTCCCTTTTAAACAAATCCCCTGTGGCTTCTTTTTCAGATATAAATAAAATTGAAAAAAATATGTGGAGTGTGGATGAAGGAGAAAAACAAGAGATCCAGACTCCCTGGTACCATTCAGTGGCAGAAGATGCCAAACATAACAAGTTTTACAACAAGCATTACCGAATAGCCACCTTTCTCATGAAAACTCTGAGGCAAGAAAAAAATGACAGTTTAATTCTGTGTCTTTTGATAAGAATTTTTCAACAATCCATAAAATGTGGTTATCTCCAATGTAATGAGAGAAATCAGTGCTTGCTCTTGCATTTAGAGCTACAGTCTAAAATTGAGCACACCCTGCAGAAATTGTGTAGGTCTAGCATTAAGACATGGCACCTTGCCAGCTAGAATGAACAAAGTGACCCAATCTGCTCCCTATTCTAAGGCCATATATACATAGATCACTCATGAAAAACATGTCCAAAATACTATACAGTGTCTCTTGAAAGGGCTGGTTCACATTTCATTAACATTGCACATACTAGAAAGTTTCCTTGTTATCCACCCAAAACTTTCCCCTATGCAAATACGGGCTTTAGTTCTTGCGACATTGTGAGGGAAATGCAAGATTGTTTGCCATCATATCTCTTTACACCTTCTTTAAAGTTTTGCATATATTAGATTAATGTCACATCTTTCATTGCTTCCTCAGTTTTCCCTCGGAGATTATGCCATTTAATTTTTTATCATTTTTGTTGCTGTTCCTTGAAGTACGTTTAGTTAGTACACATCTTTTTTGCTGTCCTCTGCAGACACACAATATTCTTGGCCTGGGGCCTAAACTTTAAGTAAAAAAAAAAAATCTGTTTCACATGCCTTATGTAAAATGCTGCTGTTAATAAGGCCATAATGAAAGTGCAGATGATATTTTGTTTTCTTATGGGTTAGTTCTTGTTTTGCATTTATGTGTTTCATATTTTCTTTCTGACTGATACTTTTAAAAAAAATCTAGCAGACAATTTTCAAGTTCTTTAATTTAAGAATTTAATCATTTTTCAGTTTTTCACTTGTCTGTAGAATAAGTTAAAATTACTAATCCTGAACCAGCTTCGTCAACTAAATCACATTTGAAGCGCTGGCCAAGACCTGTACTATCAGCTTTATATCATCTTGGTATTTTGGCTGTGAAGCGTTGACTGTTCCTTTTAGATATGGCTTGTTGATTCTCTGTTGTGGCAGATGGATAGGATGACAACTTCCCACCAGTTTCAGATAGCTTTTCTGGGAAGCAGTTATGTCTTTGAGAATACATATTATGGTAATTACTGAAAGCTATCAAAGGAAATGGTTTTTCTAAAGACAAAAACTACTTAGACTTTTGGTTCACCAACCTGCAATGGCTTTGATTCAATAGATTTGTATTTTTTCAATATTGCAAGTTATTTTTACTCCTTTTTTCATTCTCATATTCCTCATCTTCTGGGAGAGACAATGTGAGAAGCATTTTTTACCTAAGGGGTGCACAGATTTATTATGTTTTTCTGTAGTACATCTTTGTGACTTCTGTTACTCACTTTATAAAGAAGGACAAAGACAGGCTCCAGTCACATTATTTTCACAGTAAGTTTTAGTGCACATAATTCTCTACCAGTGCAGCTACTTGATCAATATAGAGAAATGGTAAACCCTGTACAGCTGAGGTTGGAATTTACCAGCAGAGGGAGTCTACCTAGTGCCACATATATGACAAAATACGCTCTGATTTCACAATTTCAGATCATAGATTTTACAAGAAAGTCTGAGAATACAAAATATAACAACACGAGTGGCAATCTTGAAGTGTGTTCTGAATATAATCTGTGTTACCAAGTGTAGTGTAAACACCTCTGTTAGAAAAGCAACTTGATGTATCTTAAATTACTGAATTAATGAAGTAACCTGCTGCTTACGCCAGCTTTTACGTAAATGTCTGATGAAAGTGAAAGCCAACATATTGTTTTTCTTTGAGAAAGAATAATATAAAATCCTTTGACTGAGACCAATGAATTTTTCCAGAAGTAACATTCTTATCTAAAATACTATGTACCATGTCAACATACAGACTTAGCAAAAAGAAACATATTGTGGGCAATAGCTTAGACCTGTTATAAGAGAACAAGAAGGTCACTAGTCCAAGATAGCATTTTCTTCATTTTTTTAATACTCTGGTTAAAACATAGTATGGGAATATCCTAATGCTGATGGTTTATTATCAGAATCTCTTAAAAGAAGTGACTTTGAAACAGCATATACTCTCTAAACCAGAAAACCCACAATGCAGTCTCATCATTCTGAAGCCATAATTACAAGTCCACTAACATTTTTCATTTGATTTTATTTGAATATTCTGATACTGGGATCTAATAAGTAGCACAATGTCAGCATTTAAGTATTCTATCTATCAGAACATCAGAGATGACTATAATTTCCTGTGTTTTAAAAGGCTAAAGTAAAAATGTATAAGCCTCTTAAAAAATGGAAGAAATTTATCCCATGTAATATTCAAGCAGGTTACACTGATAATGATCTTAGCTCAGCATACATAGGTTGTTTAGATCATATAGAAAGATGTATTATATGTTTTTAAATCCTACCCTCAATCCCACATTGTATATGCAAAAAGCTAAGCAAATAATCATATCTTTGTATGCCTCTCTGTGTTCTCATTGTCAGCTTTCAAGGCACCTCCAGAATGCTCCAGCTGTATCCTCAGTATGCCATAAATGCAGGCTCAAGAATTCACAGCACCTCAAGGTACACAATTCCTCTTCAATCCCCATCCACTCATCTGTGCCCAGGGAGAGGATGGAAGGGGCCCCGCTACATCATTTCTTGGAGCCTGGGCAGGAGCTAGTGTTGAGCAGGGGTAGGATCCAGTTCTTTGTGAGATGCTCAGCCTTCCTCATCTTTTCTCCATGAACAGTCAGTGCCTGGACCTGATAACCTGTATCAGGTTGCAGAGCACAGCAAACATCTGTCTTTATGTTCAGGCTCCTGCTGCCTGAACACTGTGCAAAAGCACTGGTGCCAGAAGTGCAGTTGCATTTCTTGTAGTCCCCCCAGCCAACACCATTTCTACAGACAGCCTTGCCTCTGGACAAGCCCTGATACAGCAGCAGCCTGCTGCAAGAGAAGTATGTACCAGCATTGCTTTTTCAGCCCTTCCTTGATGAATATGCACATAGAAATCACCCTGGCACACGGACTGGATAGATGACAGTAAATGCTGGGGCACATACTAGTACCAGAAAATGAAGCAGTAGTACCTACGAGATATATACCCCCATTAATGTGCAGTCAGGGACAGCAGTGATGGTGAGAACCACACAGACTGTCCTGAAGTCTCTGTCTGGATGACCAACCACAGGAACCAGCACTGTCTCCTGAGGGAGCAGACCATGTCATGTGGCTGCATGGACTGTGCTTCATCCTCTTCTTCTCCATGTAACCAGCCCTGTTTTCTGGGCAGGAGATAGGACTTCTCCAGACAGCATAGAGAAATCACTGCTTACTCTGGTTGTGGCTCCTGCTGCACCGAGAGCCCCAGGTGGAACCTCACCTTGATGGAGGCAGGCCCCTTCCCAGTAATGCACTTTTATAAAGTCTCTGGAGTGTTTAGGTAAAAGTCAAAGAAACTAAAGCTCAATCCACACAGGTGTGCACATCTGTGATGTCACTAGAAAATAGGTACCTGGAGGATCTTGGGTATGTTAAGTAAGTTTTTAGATTAAAAAAGCATGAAACCGATGTCACTGCATGTCTATGCAAATCAGGGCTGTATATATTGTCTTTCTAAGTATGCTACTGATGTCTAGCCAAACATAGGATCAGAGCAAGAGTCACAACAAACAAAGTTATGGTCTTAAGCAGGTCACTAAAAAAAATGTACTCCAAAATTAATATAGGGTAAATCTTCCAAATTTCAACAAGCAGATCACTTATATTTTTAAAATTGAAGACTGATTAACCTTATAAATATTTAAGTTAATTTTGCTGGGGGGTGACACTACACCACATGGATGTTTAAGCCTTTCTGAAAATTTCAACAACTATGTTTTGATCCAAATTTTACTAGTGAGCCATATCTATTTAATTTTTAAAGATTTAAAAGTACTGCAATGAAAAATAATTCATTAGGTATGACATAATAAATATTCTCTAAACATGAACTTGATTCTTAACAATTGTTCCAAAACTATCTTGTTTTCTTCACCTCTACTCACATCTGTTATTCACTACTTACGTGCTATACAAGAACTATAAATTACTTTTAGTCCTGTGTCTCTGTCACCAAGTGCAAGTGGGAGCTGTTTTCAGACCACCTGAGACAAAATCAGTCAGGTGTTTTGAAGTGCAAGCCCAGCTGGATCCTGCCTGGCCTCCCAAAATAATTTCTAACTGTGCCTCTCAGCTGTCTGGTTCAGCCAGCAATAACCTCCCATAGGAGTGGGCAACAAAAAACAGAGCACAAGCACGTGCTCTGCTAACACAGAAGGAATTGGGCCAAAGTTAAGCTGAGACAGGTGACACATTTGCCCAGAGCAGGTACCACTTCCAACCCATGCCTTGAACTGCTGGCTGCCACCAAGTTATTCCCGGTGTGTGGATTTTATTTGTTTGATCATTCGCCTGATGCCCTCCAAAAGTGATCACTCCCACTGGCACAGCAGGCAGGTCCACTGAGGCAAATGGCCAGAGACAGCTCCCAGGGACCAACTGGAGAACAAGCTTTGTGACACCACAGATGTCAATACCTCTTGAAGAAGAAAAGGCTTCAAAACAGCACATTTTTTATGCTCAGAAACTCAGCTGGTCTGTGAAGAGGAAGGTGCATATGTTTCTTGGAAGAAAGTATTCAAAATCTTCAAGGATTTCAAATGTATTAAAATAATTAGTTCCATGGACTGGTTGTGTTTGTTGTTCTGGAGAAATCAGCATGTCAGCTGTTTCTAATCTATATTCCTAGAATCAGGCAGGAAGTGGGAGGCTGCTCTTCCTTCTTCCATTTTAATCTTAGAACTGCAAAAAAAGGAGGAACTGAGACATCAGTCCACTATCTTTATATATTATTGTGCCAGTACACTAGCAACAACAGCAGGAAGAAAACTTAGTGATCTCCAGGACAAGCTTTTTTTCTTTTAATTAACTATTTTGATTTTTCTCAAATATTTATGTTTGATTCAATTTTGACTTACATATATATATATATAAAATACACACAGTGATAGATATACATGGATAGACATAATTCTGTTTTGTATACCAAAAGAGTAGAAATATACATATTTAGAAAGTGTGTATATATATATATAGTACTCAAATGAGAGAATATATATAGACTATATATAGAGAAAATATATAGTCTCTATACACCACCAATATAGACTATACACTATATATAAGTACTTTATCTATATGCAGTGAAATACATTACCTCCACACCCTTTCGCTCTCTATGTATTGATTTATAGTGGCTTTTTCCATATGGATATGAATACTTTTGTAAAAGATTTAAGATCAAAGCAAAAAAAGCTAAAATGTAGTTTGTGTCAAAATAGACATCTACCTCAGTTACCCAAGGAAAGGACCAAAGGTTAAGACTTTCTCTAAGTTTCCTGTATGGTCATTTAAAAGAGGTACAAGAGTTAGCGGAGGGGGGGTGATCTAGAGTAAATTGGAATTCCTCTTTGAAGGTGTGTATCTCCTAACTAAATGAGGAGCATAAAAATGAGAATACTTACATTAAAGGAAATTCAATATTGTCAGTAAAAACAGGTAAACAAAAGGTCTTTGCTATATGTCTTTATGTGAAAGGGAAAATAAACCTAAGATAGAATGAGCTTCCTTATAGTGGTCCTGGGTTTTTTAAGTGTTGAAGTTAAAACAATCCCACTATGTGCTACACTGGAATACTCATGCTGAATTTTACTAGTATCACTTTCAGTTTACACAAAAGCTATTTCTAAGCAGATTCAGTGATTTAATTAATTATCTTACTGGCAAATTTATAACCTCTATTATTGAAATGAGATGCTTGATGCCCTGTTTTTTGATATATGCAACACTAAATTAATCAAGGCAAATAAAATATACTGTAGGATGCAATGTAAAATAGATAAATAGATTATTAGAAAGCCACATGACCTCTCCATAGCTAAATTTGTAGTTTATGCAGGTCAACCATTTAAAAAAATCCCTTGTAAGATATCAATTTAATTTCAGTGGTTTGTTACTTAACTTCCCATCTCTTCATCAATTGATTTGTCCTATCTTATTACTTCACTGAGCTCTTGAAGCTGTTTTCTTATGAAGAAATTTGAAAATATGTTTATTAACTTATTTAGAAACTGTGTTGATTGCTTTCTCAACACTCTTGAGAGATTAATCTTTTTTTTTCTTAGTCTGTCTTTAGCATCTGTTATCACTTGAATTACAAGCTTGAAGAAAATAGATTCTTCAAAGCCTAAATTTATGCCTCCAGAGGATAAAATTATCCAGACCACTGTGAAATAAAATTTGTCAGAGGAAAATTATGTTGCAAAGCCAGATTTTTGCTTAACATGTATGAAAATATCTTAAAGAAAAGTAAATATATGTTTTAGATACTGTATCAGCTCTAGTGGCAACAGTGCCAGATTCTTTTGCATTGCTGTTTTGCAAGCTTTCCTATTCCTTGATGGGAAAGCCATAATCAACATTAAATTGATAAACTAATTGTTATAACAGCCAGAGACAATGCTATTTGGTAGAAATCAATTATGCTGGATGTTTTCCATTTTTCCTACTTATCTTTTGCCTGGTTTGGCTATAATGTAGACAGATGCCCCAAGTCAGTTTACAGCAAAATTGTAAATGATGCAAATTACAGCTGCATTTGTGTTGTGAAACTTGAAATAAAGCAAATTCTGGTTCATGCATATGAACTGTGCAATTTTCAATGAAAAATTGCTTTCACATGCCTTTATCTTGTATGTCCACAAAGCTGAAAAAAAAAAATTCTCTCTGGATTGGAGGCTATACTATGAAAAAAAAATGACTGGAGATACTTGAAACAAATCTTTCTTGTGCCTAGCTCTCATAATCCAAAAATGCAAAATGTAAATGCAAACATTTTGAGAGGTATTTGTAAGTTGGAGTGTGTTTTTAATTTTCTTTTTTTCTAGGGCTCTGGTTCTTTTAAGGCAGTAGCAGACATATACCAGTGCATCTGGAGGGAGTGAAGAAATTTTTTCTCAGGCTAATTTTGGACTGAATATTATTAATAGTATTTTGTCTCAGGTTAATTCTGCAGTCACTTTATAATTTTTATTATGATAAATACTATAATCAGCCAGAAAGCTACATTTAAGATTAAGGCTCATTAGCTTAGAGAGTTTATAATTTAGGATATATGCATATGTTTTGCAGAATGACATTTTCTCACCTAATCACAGTTGGTTTAAAGTCAAGCATCTACCTAAGTATAAACTTCCTCTCCTGGCAGTGGAACTAGGCACTCATCATTAAATTGCTCCTAGTGTAAAAGTTAAAGATGGATAGGATGCCCAAGAAACCATCTATTTATTTTTATTATCTCCTGCCACAGCCCAAACTGAGCAGAATAGCTTTCATTAGATTGCTGCCTTTTAGCCAGCTGAAGTTATTCAATGTGAACTGTACCCAAAACGCATATGAAAAACCTAAGGGAGAACTGAAGTGCAGGATTTTGGAAGAAGTGTTGGATATGCATGTTCTTAAAATTCCAGCCGTGGTTTCAGAGAGCAGATTTCCATTCCCTTACTTTCTGCTTTAAAATCTAGGTGAATTACCTCAAATAAACCACACTCGGCAAGCTGAGAGGGACAAGCTATTTAAAAGCACTAAAAACCTATATAAGACCAGATGCAACAATTCCCTCATTTTGTACATGGGTAATTGCAGCAAGGGAACAGCTGGAAGCCAAAAGGGTGACCTCCTACAATCTTTTTGGAGACCTTCTTGGCAACTCCCTAGCGATGACTTCAAAGTCATGAGAACATACAAAATACATTGTGTCCAGTGTCTGGAATATAAATAACAAATATCATTCCTTATATATCCCTAAGACTAGTTGCAATGTCACCCTTGCCTTCTACTCCCATTTATGAATGAATGAATAAACCACTGTGAGAGCCGTAAGGAGAGATGTGGGATTTCAGGCAGCTCTTTAAAATGCTATTTATTGTATCCAAGATGTTGCAGCAGACCAGGGTCGTGGGTAACAGAGCCTAGTCCACAGGTTTCACAGCAAAAGCTGTAGGCGTGTCTGAAGCTGCTTTTTTTCTGGTTACAATACAGTATGTACTTTTCTTTGCTGAGCATCTTAATACGTAACCACCAATCAATACCTTTACTATTACCTATAGCCTATCATAACTACTAACATTACAATATTCATGTTACTATTCTCCAATCACAAAAGGCTAGTATGTTACAGTTTAAGCTAGAAGTAATTTTTCAATTTTCTTGCAGTGGAAAATTCTGAGACCTTTTTCCTACTTGCAACATTGGCAGGTCTATTTACTTCTTGTAAATATCTTTCTGCTTGGTGAAAACATCTCTTGTTTGTGGTGAGCTTATCCTTTGTTCTAAGTCATAAAAACCTTTCTTAACTAACACACCCTTTGCCTTCTTAGTTATCCAGTAAGACTGGCTCAGCAGTCCTCACTTACATTTAGACATCCATTATTCTTCTATATCCAAACTTGCTTGTTTTGAGAATACAGATCTTTTAGAAAAATACTGTGATCAGTAAAACTTGCATATGTTCTGATGGTAACATCCGAAAACTCTCAGTCACCTTGTGATGGGTCAAGGCCCTCATTATTGCAATCCCATAGCACAGGAGTAGGTTGGTGTATATGATTATAACTTTGCTCTGCTTTGGGTGGAGCAAGCGGAGAAATAAGCTTCCTTTCAGGAAAACTGCAGACCTGATGGAACAATATAGTCATCCCAAGGCTTATAGTGGTGAGCTGGAGTGGTTATTATACTGGCTTTTGCTGCCTATCACTTTCATTTTCTTCCATGCTACCACCTTCTCTACCCTTCGACTTCTTCCATGATTGTCCAATGAAGAAAAAAATACACTTAAAGCTTCCACTTCATCCACATTCTGCCTCACTCACTCCTCAAATCTTCTAAACTAAGATCAGCTCAGGAATCATAACACTTTGAAAGAGAAAGACAATATAGACTTTCTTCATCTGTCAAGTGATAACACAAAATCATTTTGAACTCACATCTTAGTAAATCCTACACCAGATGGAGATAGTACTGATGGCTGAAAGAGATACAGTGAGATGTAGATCTGGTTGCAGGAATTTTTTTACAAAGTGCATGCTTTCAGCAGGTGATTTTTTTTTCTTTAATTCTTCTACAAATGGACACATGGAAATGAATTGTTGATTTGTTTATTTGTGGTGGTTTTGGTTTGATTTGGTTTTTACCCCTTGAAGCTGTTTTCATTATGGTTTGGACCCCAAAGTTCTCACTAGATTAAATTTTCCCCAGACAGATCAGATTAAATAGAATGGCAATGTTGCATGCATCACTGCTGAAGCGGTGATGGTAACAGTTAGGAGGCATTGAGCATTTCCCAGTGTAGTACCAGAAACTAGCTGCAGAAAATAGGATCACCTCTGACCCTGTCTCCCATCTATGGAAAAGGAAATGTTCCATAGTTTAAGAAACATGGAATCTATTAAAGAAAAATTCCAAAGATCAAGAAAAATTGCTCAGATCAAGGCCTCCCTTACATGAAACCTCTTCTCTAACTGGAGGAATTTTCCAGTGTTAACTTTTGATGTGCCACCCAGGGATAGCACCAGCTGATACTGTGCACTGATTTGTCTCTGACACTGTATGGAAGGTCCAGCCTGCTTTCCTCACTGTTGTCTTTTTCTTGTGTCATCCAGTTTTGGATGAAAGAATTAAGAAAACTCACAGCATAAACAGACAGCTCCAAAGAAAGGGTGTCACAGAATAGCGACTGGAATTAATTGATACAAATATAATTTGGACAACAGCTAAGATTGCAATGAATCTTTGAAGAGATTGGTGGCTTCTTATGTTCTTATATCTAACTGAAAGTCCTAGCAAGTCAGAGAATGGTAAAAAATGTTGACTTCAGTGATTTGACATAAAAAACCTTGTAACAATTTATCCCTGGCAAAGTGAGTTAAAACTGACTAATAAAATGCTGCAAATGATCATGCCCTGCATGGGACAAGCTGCACATCTTACAGGATTTTGCTACATTCTCTGAAAGCAGGAAAGCAGGTCAAGGCATTTATAGACAGTTTATAGTTACAGAAATGTATGAAATTGACTTAGTCATGCAACACAGGTTTGAAGTTACATGGCACAAAAATTTAACTGGTCTGTAACTACAACTACAACTACAACTAGGCTGTAACCAACTAGGTCAGGGAGATGAGATTAACAGCTGGTCAGAGCATGGTGCTAACAACACCAAGTTGTGGGTTCAACACCCATACAGACCATTTACTTAGGAGTTGCACTTGATGATCCTTGTGGGTCTCTTCCAACTCAGAATATGCCAGAATTACTTGGCACTTACGAACCCTTAGTTCCCTTAATTGTGATTTAAGACTGTGCTTCTCTCTGTGGACAAAAGCAGATGACTGAAGAAGTTTTAACTTCAGGGCAAGTGCATATGGTGCTTTTTCGAAGTGTTGTCCCACCTCCATTCATTCTGGATCTTTTTAAACATGTTTTCTACTTTAGAAAGGGATGTCTCAGGTTTGCTACCTGCTTACAACGTTCTGATATTTGTCTCCAGCATGACTCCTCTATCAGAACACAACCCATGAGATTTGACAGAGTGTTGTCAAGGAGCAAGTGTCTGAAGCCCAAAGCAAATAAGGATCTCAGAGGCATATGTGTCTCATCAAGTTGCAATGACCTGGATTATCTAAGATTAGCAGTGCAAAATAAAACCAAAGCTTTGCTCTCTTTTGTAAATCATTAACAGTGGAGGAAAATCTAAATAGCAGGTCAACACACAACCAGTGCTTAGTTCTCACTTGCTGTTAGTGCTTATGAATTTTCAAAAAAAAGTACTTCTACGTCATCTTACTACTTTAGCAGGGTAAACACACCCAGCTAATGCTAGTAGAGCTCTATATTTAAGTGTAGTGGAACATTAGATGAACTAGGGAATAGAACTTCTCATTCCATTATTTGTTAGAGGGCAGAACCTGCCACTACTCCAAAGGCAAATTAAATATCTAACTGATAGAAAAACTGGTTTCTTTCACATACATTAAAAATGTTTTTCTGTAATATATGAGAACACTGTAATATATGAGAACATGTTTTTCTGTAATACATGAGCCACTCACTGGCACAAAAGGTGACAAAAAAGGGTTTTTTTAATAAGATATGCAATTAAATACTCAGATGGAAAGATGGAACAAAAGAACAGTCATCATGATCTGAAGTGTAAAGTTTATTCATCTGAAAGGATGAGTGGGCATAAGAACCAAATGGACAGATTTGGTAAATACTTGTAGTTTGTAATTTTTCTTAGAAAGGGCGACTCACTGAAAGTTTTTATTGCTGTGAGCAAGGGCAATCACTATACAAGAGCACAATATTCTTTTTTATGTATTTTATATATGGGAAAAATAAAACCTCAAAAATGTATTTCCTCTAATTCTAGGCACTCTGGTGGTTGTTGCTCCCCCATCGTATTTGGCCATTTTCTTGAAATATCTCTTAGTGAAGAAACATTCCTTTGGTATTTCTTGAACATTTATCTTTTATGACTGCTTCATAGGAAAGCTAATGAAAAAATAGATATGTTAATCTATTATAGAGTAGGTACAAAACCAGTGTAGAAAACAAAGTCAAAAGCTATTTTTCTAGTGATTACAATTTTTATGGAAGGATGAATTGAATGAAAGACGAATGAAGTGATCTACCATAGGCCTGATACAATTTAATTTTCTCACCAGTAATAGAAAGCAGAGAATGCATACTGTATTTATAAGTGACACCAAACAGCTGTAGCTTAGCTAAAGCATTCAAAACCATCAAAACAAACTGGAGTAAATGCTGGTAAAAAGAAAGACAAAATTCAATAGAAAGAGGCTTTATCCAGTCTGAATAAACACTTCCTACTTACAAAATGAGGCCAATATCTGTCCTGACTATGGTCACAAACTGAACAAGGCCGGTGTCATGCTGCTGCAAAAGCATACTTCATATGAGGATGTTTGACTGGTAGGATAGTGATGGAATTTATTTTCTGATCCTAGAAAGTAAAGCATTAAAGCAGTTTGTCTGCAGAAGGTTTGGGGTCTTTATCACTGGAGTTGTTGAAGAAAGACCAGGTGATGTCCTGTGGCTCCCTCCAGATTCAAACCACGCAGGCTGACCTTGAACTTGTGTAATTTGCTATCAATCTCTCTTCCAAAACAGCTACTTCTAAGTCATGAATCATGTTTTTCTTTCCATTTCAGTGATATTTCAGTTACTAAAATAATGCAATATTACAATTGCTATTGCACTAGTACAATCCTAAAATAGAGTCAGTGAAGTAAGACTCTGAAAATCTGACATATTTGATTGTAAACCTTGATTCACATTGCTTAGAGCATATCGAGCTTTATTTTGCATCTAACTTAATAGTTTTTTGACAGATGGGCAGAAGGTAGTAAACGACATGGTGCCTAAACCCGGATAACTTCTTGTAACTCTTTCAAGGCTTCAGCACCTCTGTGAGCTGAACCAGGGAAATGACATGGCACTGTAATACTGTTATACTGTTAATTTTAAAAGCAATTTGAAATCAAGGAGATTAATACTCCTGAGAGAAACCTGATTCTGCAGGAAGAAAGGAAGCTTTTTATTGTGTAAGAGCTCCCAAGAGTGTTTATGCAGAATGCATTTTTGATTTCTATATGTCCCCTTAAATGCTGGACTGTGAAGGCTTGCAGAGCCCACAGATGCTGGGGGGAGTAGCAGGAGTGGTACAGTGACAGTTTCAAGGAGCAGATGAACCGATTTGGAGGAAGTACTGGCTGGTGGGCCAAAACCAGAAATTACCATTTTTAGAGGGTTCTCAATGGCTCCCAAGGCTAATCAAGAAAGTTTGGCACCTGACAAGAGCCAATAAAGGGAAAGAAAGTGACATGTTAGAGAAGGAAATAAACAGAAGCCTACTCCTAAAAATGTGGGGGGGTAAGGCTAATACTGTGATACTAGGGCTTCCTGCCTAGGTGAGAGAACAGTTGAAATGTTAGGTATTCTAGCAAAAAAAAAAACAAAAAAACAACTCCACCAAATCCTAGTGATCTCAATTAGGATATCCAGTAAACAGTTTAGCTTTAAAATTTTCCATCTCTGCTCAGTTCCTGTGTAATGGGCATCATACCCTGAAGATAAAGTTCATCAGTGCCTGTGAAACAAGCAGTGACAGACCTCAGAGAAATGGACGTGAGAAGACAAATCCTTTTGTCTTCAGTGCAGACTCATGACTGCATATAATAAATGAATATGGAGCTGTTAGGAAACAAGGAAAAACTCTAACTGTGTAGTAAATAAGTAAACTGCTCCTAGGGAAGAGGGCTCCTGTAGAATCTTATCACATAACCAGGGAATTAAAGCAGGCACATGGCATATACACAAGTTCCATGTGTAAACTTAGCTTTGGTATTTCTACTTCTACTGTTCAGCAGCTTTGGAGCTTAATTCATATCCATCTCACACAGCATTACAGAGGTGGATTTATTGACTGAAAAGGAAAGGGTGGCTGCAGTTTCCATTAGGATACATGGGTAGCCTCCTCTTCTCTTAGATTTTCACTTAGTAGCATGAGGTAGAGTTGACAGCTCTTATGTATTTGTCGAATGACATACATATTAATACCCACACTGATGGGGATGAGGTTTGGCTTTAAAATGGGGTTTTGCTTTTTGCAGTAACACAGTCTCATATGTGATTGGCTTTTTGCAATAATTCTAAATTTTCCTGCAGCATTAATTGTTTTCTAATTTATTTCCTTGATTGCTTTTCTCTAATTTGGGTTCTTTTTCCGCACAGATTTACTAATCCAGTTTTTCAACCTTGAATCTCAATTAGTTAAAAATCCAGGTCCTATAGTTCTCTTTGGGTTATTTCTTGACCCCTCTGACACAAAAAACCCCTGTAACAGATTTCTGTGGCCACAGATCTCTTTAGCCTGACTATAATTACAGTGCTACTTTGAATCAAAGAGGCTAAACTTCTCACATACACTTCTTAATGAGTGACAAAAAACAACCAAGCTAACTTAGGGAATTTTGCCTCTTTACCTCTTGGGAAGGCTAAGGGAATGCGGATGGGGATGGGGAAGGGACCGTGGATGTGGCAGGGACTGTGGCAAGGGTTTGAGGAGGAACTGGGGATGTGGCGGTGGATGTGGCAGGAGTGTGAGGAGGAGCTGAGGATGTGATAGGGACTGTGGCAGGGGTTTGAGGAAGGGCTGAGGATGTGGCAGGGGCTGTGGCACGGGTTTGAGGAAGGGCTGTGGCTGTGGCCGTGGCTGTGGCAGGGGTTTGAGGAGGGGCT
>VWZP01004812.1:73719-110046 GCA_013396995.1 Dicaeum eximium | reverse complement strand
ACCTCCTCTTCGGCTCCTCGGTGCCTCCCTCACGGAGCGCAGGGGGCTTCTCCTGCCAAGAGAAGCTCAAGACTCCTTTCTCCGAGTACCGCCGTTTTCCCTTCTCTTTCCCTCTTCTTGTGCTGCCAGGGAATATTTTCACCTTACCTCTTTCCAGTTTCGCTGGGGAATCTGGGTGTGGGTGTGGGTGTGTGTGTGTCTCCGCCTTAGACTTGGAGTGGATTAATAACGACCCATTTTCTTTGTTTGGCCTCTTTCCGAGGCTCCACTCCATTTCAGTTTGCAAATCTTGCAGAAACTTTTTTGTGTCTGAGGTTTCTTCCAAGGGAGCCGACGCAGTGCTGCGGCTGCTGGGACCTGCTGGGAAAGCAGCACGAGGAGACATGAGAGATGCTTATGTGTTCATTTGTTGTAGTGCGAGCCTTTTTGGCACGTAGTTCTGGTCACGTTCCACCTACGTGTCTTGCCAGTATCTTCTGGAAGAACTTTATTCTTCCTGTACACAGATGCCCATTTAAAAAGAAAATTGTTCTGTTCCTCGTTTCCTGAAGAGTTTTCTGTCCCTGACCTTTACAGAAATAGGATTGGTGCATGTTTCTTTGGTTTTGCTCTGGCTGTTGTCTGTCCTTAACAAAAAGCCTGCAGTATGCGAAGAGGCTTTTAAATGCATTTTAAAGTCACTTGCCTTTTCTCAAGCTACTTTCTTTTTTTTCTTTCTTTTTATAGATGCATAATCTTTGCATTGGTAGAAAAAAAGGTCTGTGGAAAAATGCATGGAAGGAAAGAGAAATTATGTGAATCTGCAGTTGACAAGAATTGCATGAGTAGACTTCTGTGCATCTGTGTGACACAGTGTGTACTACTGGAGTCTTTTTTCAGTGCACTGAGAAAGACTGCAGTGTAACACAAACAATGTTTTTATTGATGTGGTCTGGAACTAAAGCTGCAGGAGATAAGATAGATTTAGTGTCCAAGTCACAGTTACCATGAGATAAAAAAGTTAATGAAACTCCTCTAACTGGAAACACTGGCAAAGAAATGGGGTTTGTATCAATTGCTGAGAATTCCACTGTGCTGCTTTGTTTATGTACACAATCTGTTTGGGGTAGAGTCTCTAAGTGAAAAGGGGAAGCCTTGTTGTTTAAAGAGAAGCTTTAAAAAACTGTGTCAGTAAGCTTTTTCTGACATCAGCATTTAGGCCAGTGTCTTAATCTTGTGATTTTCCTGCAAATTTGGAAGGAAGAAGTCATGAAAATTGACTTTGGACTTCTTACTAGCTTGAACATAAATTGATGGATTCAGTGTATAGAGTACCATAGTCCAGAGAAGAATGATTGTCTCATGATGTGGGCCTAGTTAAACTTTTGTCTTGAGTGTTACTTTAATCTGGTAAATATTCATGGACAAACAGATTATAAATGGCGGCGTGGGAGTTGTATAGTAACAACAGAATGGTGTCGTGCTTTTTGTAGTTAATCATGTATCTGCTTGCTGATACCAGAAGTGAGAGTGTGGCAAGAGATACTGAGGTCCAAACCCAATTTACATGAGGGCTTTGGTACTTTGAAAGGGTTCCCAACTGGTTTATCTTGGAGCTGTCCATTTGCTTTTAGCATGATTAATTTCAGTGCCTTCTATTTTATCTTCCTTTCATTCTCTTTGCAGTTCACAAAATGTGTGCTGCGCCTTTCCTGTCTATAATTTGATTGTGCAGTGGAAAAGCTGTATGTTTTCTAATACATCTTTCACATAGCTTCCATATTAACAAAGTCTCCATTTGGAAGTTGCTTTTGACAAAATATGCATTCCGTGTATATTATGAATGGCAAATATGTAGCATTTATGTACAGAGAGGCTTAGTTACTTCAGTGGCTTCAAATGGAGAATGTTGTTTATTTCAAGTTGAATTCTCTAATGTGCAGAAAAAAGAAGATGGAGCTTTAACTTTCTCTGTTCATATTGTAAAAAAGTTAATGTCTTGAACTCTCAATTTTAGAAAAGAAAACATCAGAAAGATCTCACTGATCTGTAACACCTGGCATTTTTAGGGTACAGTGGAAACACATTTTAGGACTTGAAAATTTGCTGTGTGGCAGAGAATGAGAACTCTTCCTTCCTGAAATCTTAGGACACCAAAGAACTAGGAACCAGGTTGGGCAGCAACTTGTCTGAGCTGATGGGATGCTCATTTTATTGTCCTATGAGTAATAGAATGAGAAAGATTATTTTGTTTTCATTTTGCCAGCTGTATTGTGATTCTGCATAACTGCCTCTCTTACATTCAAGGTTACTGGGAGGTTTCCCTTTAGCTGCCAGAGTAGCTTTCATTAGTGAGAATAGCCAGGATGAATCATGTAAGTGGTTTAAGCCAAAATTGCATTTACAGTGATAATCAGTGGTGAGTTCCGCATGAATAATATTGCTGGTTATTATAGATATGTGCTGGTTGGCATCTGCAGTGCTCTCCTAGATATCAGGTTTTTGTAGCTCAGTGCCTTCCTGAGGCCTAGGTAGACTTACCTACTTGTTAAAATTTTAAGTGCATGGATTTTGNTTTTTTTTAGGTTTTTTTTTTTATGTTTTTTTTTTTTAAGGAGGGCCCATGATTTGCACAGCAAGAAGTTCTGGAAATTAGTTGTGCATTATGAGAAGAATCTCATAAACTGTTGTAAGTTTAATCAACAGACTGCTAATTTGCTCTCTGTGTCCTCTGCTCCCATTAGAAGGGTCCACAAACAACCGTACGAAAGTCAAATTTAGTGACATATGTGTAAGATATATGTTAGATTTTCTGAAGAAATGGTCTGTTCACTGCTACTATCTTTTCACCATTTCTACCTTCTTCATCTTCCATGCACCAGTCTGTGTCTCTGTCATCTTCCTTGTTTATATGTTGCACCATTTCTTATTTCATTTTCCCTAAACTTCTCCCTTATCTCTTTATTGCCAGTCTGTCATTTGTGAAGGTGAACACAGGAACCTAGGCTGCTACCTACTTACTCAAACAGTATTTATAGTCCCATACTCCTGTTTGTTGGTGGGGTTTTTTTAAATGGAAAAATACATGGAGGAACTTGAAAATAATCAGTAAGCAGTAGATGTGGTAATTTATCAAGGACTGTCATTTAGGGCAGGGTGCATAATAATCTCATTGCCAGTTGATCAGTTTATGTCAAAGATCTGCAATATCCATTTGGTTTTTGTACATGAAGCAAAACACTAGATACCCACAGAAGTCCAGATGGCTTTACTGATATCCATTCAGTTTAACAGTGGCCATTACTGAGGAAGCAGTAAAGCTCCCATTGGAATATCAGAGAGGAAAACACTAAGTCCTTCAATACTGTACTATACCTTTTCAGGAAGCTAAGTCTGTATCCAAGATTAATTGGTGTATTTCTGCTGAAAATATGTAGAATTGTTGTGTGAATTAACTGCTTGATGTTAAATCCAGGCTGTAATGGAAGTATGTGGAAATTCATTCCAGTGTGGCTGCTTGTGTCATCTTCCTTTCTGCTGCAAATGACACTGTCCTGCCATTGAGTGTATTCTCTCTGCCCACCCTGATTTGTGAGCTCCTGTAGCCCCGTTTCAGACAGTGAGCTGGGTTAACCTGAACACTAGAATATTGGTAGAACTAGAATATTTGATGGCCACCTTTTGTCAGCCTTTTGTGTTTTGACTGAAGGAAGCTAGGAGGGGCTCATGCAAGTAGAACTAGTTTTGGGGATACCCTCCTGTTAAGAGAAAAGAGGATGTCCAAATGTCTAGAGCTATAATTTCAATCAGCAAAAAATGCAAGATTTTGCTCTTGTTTCTTCATGAGTCAGAGCTGTAAAATACTTGGTTATTGCCTCCAGATGTAATGAACAATAAAAGAACAGAAAATATAACTTATTATTGACATTGTAAATTGGAATGGGCCCATGGGCATATTACCAGAAACTTGTTTTCATGAAAAACAAGGCAGGATCCTGACTGTCCTGCATACCTGGATGTCCTGGCTGTTGAGAATCTTGGTTGTTAGAGACTTCACCAAACCTTCAGCTCAGGACTTGTTCAGAAATTTCACAGAAATTTCAGGAAATGGATGTGTTTGCGACATTTTGTGAATCCTTGGCATTGAGTAAGTTTAAAGTTTCTTAGCAGCTATGCTGTTTGTCTGGGCCATGAGGTTTTTATTAGTCTCATCTCCATTTCTTGTCTGATAAAGAGATTTTCACTGCATTAACTACTGAGGCCTTTGACAGGCATTTTCATCAGCCATTTTAGCTGTATTTTGTAGAGATAAAAAAGCAAAGTTGGGTTCCTATCTTTTAGCTCTCATCCATAGAAGACTGTAACTGAAACAGCTTAATGTATTGTTTGCATGCATGGGTGCCTTTTTTGGTTTTTGAGAGGCTGGACAGCACTTTCTGACCCACTGGCTGTGCAAAACAATCAGATTATTAGAAATTATTGACTTAGTTTTTGATACATAAGGGCTGTGCCTTGCTGGGTATTATGCATGGGTATTTTGAAGAGAAGAAACTATACTTCATTGCAAAACTCTTAAACAAGCTGATGCAGTGTTCAGACCATGAATAATTTTCAAGATACTGTACACATTGACTTTTTCTTATAAAGTCGCAACGTCTTAGTGAATATATTAATCCCATTCTTAATTAATCTTGTCTGAGAACACAGCTGTTTAAAAGGACCAAAGAGCCACAGAAGAATTAATAGACCAGGAGGGACCTTATTCACATGTCAGCTTGTTGAAGTTTATTTCCTATCTGGCATTCATGACTCCTGCTGGCATGGAAGAGAAGAATTGGAAGGGTAAAAATGAGAAGACCAGTGGACAGAGATGAAGAGAATTTAATGGATAGAATAATAGTTGCATATGCAAGCAAGATAATGAATTTATTCACCTCGTCCTTGGGCAGGCCTGTGCTTAGCCATCTCCAGGAAGAGAGAGGTGTTAATGGTGACTTAGACAAATGTTGTAACTCCAGATATCCTCTCCATACTCCTTCTTCACCATAGCTTTGCTGGGCATGGTTTTACAAGGCATGGGGTATCCCCCTGCTCAGCTTTGTTGTTCAGATTTCTGAGGTGCCCGTAAGGTCTGTTTGAGTCCTTGCTGTTTGCAAATATTCTTATATGGAATTTGGAGACAGCTGCCTGTAACTTCTCCACTAACTACAGCTATGAAGCCTGGTATCCAGTGCAGAAATATTGGCTTTTTTAACTGTGCCATTGGACAGGGTCTGTCCTGGCTCAGTAACAGAAAGAGGCTTGGTGGCATGGCATTTATAGCATTCTTAGAGGAAACTGTATATTTCTTTAAAGTAGGAATAGCTCTGTATTGACTTTGGTTAACTCGTAACTTTAGGCATGCAGATATTTGCAATGGGTTGATCTGATTTAAGTGTTCAAAGTGAATTTTGTGTCTGATAGAATAGTTTTGTGATTAGAAGACAGGTATAGTAAAAAATAACCGTTAGCAACCAAAATAGCTATTCCCAATAAAACTGAGAAGATAGACTGAGGGAATAGCTTGAAGGTACAAGCATTCTCCAAGGGCTCTCTTCGACCATTCATTAAGCAAGAGCACAATCAAGTGATAAAGCAGAAAGCTCTCTGCTGATGTGCTACAAAGGTTCAGGAGGGCTTTTCTTCCTTATGGCTGTTTTTCATGGCAATGACTTGACAGGCCCAAACCTACATGCATTCTGTATCTGTGGCAGTGTGGGACTCCCACTGTGTCCTAAAACTCCAGTCTATCAAAATGTAAATGGACTGCTGTTCAAAGCTGAATAGCAGCAAAACTGGTTTGGAATGAGTACCTGTGAGGTTTCAGTGAAGAGCTGTTTTGCTGATTAAACTTCAAAACTTCTTGAACCTCAAACATTGAGAAATCAAGCATTTCCATGCTTTTCTGTTCTGGTTGGAATACAAGGTTTTGAACTTGTGCTTCTGCACAACACTGGCTGGAGAGACAGACCATTTCTTCTGAAGTATGCTACTTCCAAGTTGTGAAGTTGCTTAAAACCTTCAGCTGTTAGGTGTAACATATATTCATTTGTGGCTCAGTTTCAATATTGCTTTAGTTTTCCTGAGTGTCTTCAACAGGGCAAGGTCTAGTCTTCAGTGAATTAAAAAATTGTATCTGTGACACGCCCAGCTTCCATGTACAGTACAGTGTGATCCTCTGATTCTCTGTGGCAGTAATCCTGTTGCAAAGCTTTCAAAATTTCTTACAGCTCCAAGCAGCCTTGAATTATGTGGATGGCATTAATGCGTTCTTTTCAGTCACAAAGCACTTGGAGATTTCTTTATTGATTTTTGGCTTTGTAGAAATCCGGATTTAAATCCAAGCCTTTCCAGGAGGAACCTAATAATCAAATTACATTTGGCATTACTAACGAACTTATTCTAGGTTATTCTGTAGCAGCTTTTGTTTCACATTAATTGAACCTGAAGAAACTGTTGACTGTTTTTTCTCTCAAATGAACAAATTAAGAGCTGTTGACTAGCTTGTATCTTTTATTCATTGTGCTAGGAATGGGAAATGGAAATAGCTGACAGAGTTCCCTTTCTGTACATCTTTTTTTGCTTCTTTACAATGAAGGAATGTTGCAATAATTCTTATGTACTGACACATGGCAACTGGTACTCTTCTAATTATTTAACTTTTTTTCTTTGAACACAGTCAAGTCCTTCATCTCCAGAGCCAGCAAGTCTTCCTGCAGAAGACCTCAGCACAAACTCCAATGGTCCAAAGCCAGCAGAAATCATGCTGGATGGTGACAGAGAAGACCTCTTCGCTGGTAATAACTATTTTCTTCTAGTGTGCCTGCACAAACCCTTTCACCCTTGGGCTGAAAGAAATGTGCTTTTCTTAGAGGGAGGATTGAAACCTTATAAGTAGTTTGACAGTGTTGTACAGTTTTTTTCTTGTGAAAAATGTTGTTAGTTAAGTTTGTTTATAAGTTTCCCAGTGGTGCGTACTGTCAGTGTGTAGTGTGGGAGTGTTAAGCTGTCACTAACATGTTCTGCTGATGGTAAGAATAGTCTTTATCATTTTGTGATTCAAAATGTTCAAATCTGTTTGAGTGGAAATGCATGACTTAAGTTACTTCCTTGTTTTCTGCCTAATAATCATGCATAAGCTGTCCCAGTCTTTTTTCCAGTTATAAAGAGGGAGAGAATTCAGATTGTATTGTAAGTGTATTCTTAATACTCTTTTTTAATGGAAAGGTAACAAACTGGCACGTGGACCAGTGCTATCATTTCACTAGAACATGGTTGTGTCTCTGACAGTTGACAGTATTGCATGCTTTAGAAAAAGATGTGGCAATTCTGATAAATGATCTGTCAATAGACAGAATGTTTCTAAAGGTTCTGTTGCTAATTCAGTGTTAGTATTCAACTATTCTAACATGGGTTATTGTTGCTGTCAATTACGGTTGTAGGCACATAAACTTTTCAAGAAAGGAGGTGGAATACTTGGAATATATTATGTGCATAAGATGGTTCTGAATGTTACATCTCAATACTATAATTTTCCTGATTACTTCATATGGAGTTAGTCAGCTGACAGTCTGTTTTGAATGCAGTCATCTCATCTTCATTGGTTACCTGATGTAATCATTAGAAAAGAAACTTTATAACCTTTGGTTCTGGGTTATTTTGTATAAATGCATATATACATGTGCCCATTAAAGATGTTCTCAGCTTCCATAATTTGTACTTCCATGTATTTGAACTTGTTCATGACACTGTTAGAATGTATTGACTAGCTTAGTACCTCTCTGAAAGTGTTTTAAGAGAAAAAAAGGAATAAAGGACAGAGGGGTAATCTTACTTTTTTCTGCCTTTTTTTTGCCTTTTAACTTATGAAGACCATAAGTGCTTTAGCAATTATGTTTTCTAGTACTAGTTAGTAATTTGGTTATTTAGCTTCAGTATATAAAGCCAGCTTTTTATAACCATAGAGCCATCTGGAGTGGTTATTTTAAGAAAGCCAATTCTCCTTTGGATAATATTAAGAAAAGAAAAAGGAAGACTGGAGTAAATATTGAGGGGAGTCAGACAGAAGGAACAAATGTTTGCAGCCAGATTGTTTCAACTGAAATGAATGCTGTGAGAATAACACATGGAGTTGATTTAATGAGTTTGGGTTTTACCATGTAGGACATTCTCTTAACCACTTGCAGCCCTGAACTGAAGGTATCTAGCCCTGCATATCTACCTCAGCTGAGACTGGTCTTTTGAAGTTCAATTTATAGTACAGAGTGAGTCTAATACTCTCAAATAGAGGAAAAAACAAATGTGATTTATGGAGCATGAGATAAAATACGATGTTTTTCACAGTTTCCTGTTCTAAGCAAAAAGTTTGTATAATGCTGTTGAACCGAAGTCATGAACTTTAGTGTTTGTGTCACTGCCATTCTGAAATGACATTCTGAAAATCTGTGTTGAATTTGTGTTCCAGTGCTGTGCATTCACAAGTATAACTATTTTTTTTTCTTTCTTAGAACTGTTTTGCTAGACAGTATAAAAACAGTGTGAGAAAGGCAAGATGAGATACCCAATTTCTTGCTTCCAGCATGATTGCAAGTCTGGCTTTCTAGGAAAGCAAAATTTAATTTAAAAGTGATTGTGACAGGGTTTTTCTTTGACATGTTGAAATTCCGAAGAATCTTAACTTGGCACAGTTTATAGGAACACTTAAATGGAGAGGAGAAAAAAATGAAGCTCCACAGCTTTGTAACTTCTGTTGTTCCTTCATATTGAATAACTAGACACTTTAAAATCCAAGTAAAGGAAATCCTGTTTGTGGCTCTTGAAAGGAGTGATTGCCATTCTTCAGGGTCAGCAATAATTAGAGTTTTTCAGACTTGTAAAAATTGTGATGGTATGCCTCTATTTATTGTAGACTTAAAAAAACTTTTCCATTGTTCTGCCTCATATTACAGCCTAATGGAAAAGAGAGTGAAGGAGTACAGATTTTCTCTACTGCTTTAATGCAGGACAGAACCTGGGAAGTGGTTTAGGCTTTTTTGATTATGCTTAAAATGTCTTTGCTATTATGTTTTTGTGCCAGCTACAGAATAATATGTGCAATATACATATTCACTGCCTTTTCTCTGTCAACTTATAACTGAACTGTTAAAACAGTTTCAAAAATGGAAGAAATTAGTTTTTCTGCTGTCATTGGAGATGAGTAAATTTTGCTGCTTTGCTGTGGTTCTTGGTTCTGTAACAAAGCAAGTTGTCTTGCTAAACTCACTTAAAAACTTCCACCCTTAGAATAAAAGTCACTATGTTGATTATTTGGCCAGAATAATTACTTGATCTGACCTCGTGGAGCTCTTACATGCAGAGACCTTAATGGTCAGTGCTTCAAATGAGGCAGTATTAGGTATATCTTCAAGAATTTGGAGATATGTCTTAAAGCTTGGTTGTCAATAACCTGCTATTATACAGTGAAAAACTACATATTGAACTAGTCTTCAAAAATGTTGACCCAAAATTCAGTGTATAACTGCACAAATATGCCATGGACTGCCCAGGAAGGTGATAGTTGTCTGTGCTCATAGAAGAGAGAGAGAGGGAGATGCTCAGAGATGGTGAACTGATCTGTGGAGTTTTATCAGTGTTCTGTCACCTTCTTCAAAAAAGTGGAAAACTATAATTTTTCCTCTTGTCAGTTGGATAAAAGATTACTGTTATTTTGTTTTTTCAGCTGTGAAATGTGTTTGGGAATGGATCACATAATGGAAGTGTCTAGCTACTGTGTCCTGAGGAAAAGTCACTGTGTTGGGGGGGCTGGGGAGATGTTTGTTTTCATTGGGCTGGTTTTTTTGTTTGGTGTTGTTTGGTTTTGTGGGCGTTTTTTTCCCCTTTAGGCTTTTTTCTTGGGATTTGAGACAGAAAAGGAGGTGATAATTCTGTGATCCAGACAAGACATGTTCTTCAGGCCCATGTGAACAGAAAAGCTTCTAGCTGATGATGTCTGTCAGACCGTTGTCACGTAATGTGTCTGATATGAAGAGTTTGTGCAAATGCCTTGCTGCTTTTTAGAATCTGCTTGTTTGGTTATTTTGCAAGAAATAAATGCACAAAAGCATGTGAACCTACAGTTTTGAAGTCAGAAGGTGGTCATATTAGTGTCTTACTGTTGTGTTAAAACTATTTCTGTTCTCATTAAGGTGATGCTTAGTACTTCTGATATAACAAAAAGGACCATGGGCTATGACTTAGGTGTAGTAGTTCTTACAGTCAGTTCAGTAAAGTCTCTGAATGATTGCAGTACCCAGAGAAGCCTTTTTTAATAGCTTATGCTTGTTCTGCATAAGTTTACTTCCAAATTTATGTGTTCACATGGGCAAACTTTCAAAGATAATAAGCCAATTTAATCATTCAAGCCATGTCAGAATGTTAAAGGTCTGACATTTGGAAGTGTGACTAGTAAAAATAATTTGTGGCCAAACTGAGCTGCTAGTGAGGGATTGCAAACTTGCATTTTCTAAGATGATATTTCACAAAAACTGCTGGTGAAAAAATAAAGAAACAGGCTCTGTAATGCTGAGATTAAGGCCTGTGCTTGAGTGTTGATATAAACTTGTTGTGGTTGGCTGCAGAATGTTAATTAAGCATATGTAGCTGTCTCCTAGAGCAGAATGACATGTATTCATGTTCTTTTGGAGCTAAGCAACTTGACAGTGATCCCTGACAAAGACTGTTTATGGATTGTAAAGTACGTATTTATGTGTAGCAGTCTACACTATTAGATTGGTGGGAGTTCTTCATATGCTCTGGTGTTGGATCTCAGTATTTTCCTCCCAAAAGTTGGACAGAGCAGTTGCTTGCCTCTTTAAGTAAAAACTTAAGCTCTTGAGAACTATCCTGGAAAAGAAGACATCTAGATTTCATTTTTCATACTCATAATGATACTGAATATTAAAAAAAAAACAAATAAAACCCACACAAGCACACAAAGCCTATCAAAACCAAAAATACCCCAAACCAACAATAAACTACACCAGAAAACCACAACTTCATACTAAGTTTTCAGGTGAAGATCTAAAATGAATAGATTAAGCAAATGTTTCTGAAAGTGCCATAGTTTCTACTGTGAAGCCTACTGAATTAATATTTCCATGGGGAAAAAAACCACACCTGCAAAACAAGCAGAAGAATTATCAAAAAAACCTTTTAGTCAGACCATGTCATCTGATTACTCAAAGTAAAGGGATATATGTAAGAAGCATAAATGCCAGGGTTCATCAGAAGAAACCTCTTTCATAAGAAATAGATCTTCAGCTCATATACCACTTTTCTGAGTGGGAAAAATAGCTAGAAATAAGAGCCTGCTGTTTTATATAAAGCTAATGCTTCTTTTTCCTTTCAGAATCCTTGAGTATTTTTGTTTTAAACAAAAAGCGCAATAACTTTATCTCTGTCTGACTCAGTCCCATCATCCCCTTCCCTATCTTTTCTATATCATGCTTCTAGATTTGCATAATGTCTGGAGGTGTGCCAGACCTGTGATGAGAGGTAACAAGAGGGAGAAAGGGATAAATTCTCATTTCTTCATAAAATAACTGACTTACTACTATCAAACAAACAGATACTATTTTCTGTGGGTAAATTCCTTCAGAAAAATAAAAAAGAAACACCAGGCAGCAGCTTTAAAAATTTCCTAATCCTGCTTGGAATTCATGTGATGCACACCCTAGATCACTTTATGATACTAATGGGTATGTGGGTACAAGTCTGAAAAAGGAGAGTCCTGGAGAAGAACTGTGCTTGTGTTTCCTCTGATAGCAGCACTGCTTTCTTACATTAAATTCACAATTTTTTCATGAAGTTATACTTTACAGTAAGAGGATTGTGTTCTCAGCTAATGAAAGTGAGAATTCTGTGTGCTTTGAATTGTTTAGTGACTTGTTTTATAAACCTGTCTAAAATGTGAAGATTTAGAGAAGTAGATGGTGGTTAATGGTTTGTTTTCTGAATGTGCTGAAATACAGCTAGTGATAGAAAAAAGGAAGAACTGAAGTGCAATTGCTTTATTTCATAAATATTTTACATTTCATCATGTATAGTATACTGTGTTACATATGTATGTGCATATTTTTCTGAGAAATGTTCCTGTGAAATACTCATTTGCATAATATATATGTTGAATGCTGTTAGCCACCAAAGGAGAGAACTGCTTCTTGCTGAAATGATGCTGTTCTGCCAGTCTAAAAGCTCTTTTACAACTCCCTCAGCATGACTTCCCACCTGATCTTATGTTTTGAATTAAAATTCCTTATTGATTTAAGACACAGTGTCCTTCCTGTGGCATTTGAGGAAAAGAAGCATTAGCAGATACTTATATTAAGATTTAGCAGTAACAATAAAGCAGTGCTGTGAAAATAATTACTTTCAAAGAAAAGCTGTAGATTCTTCGTTCATATTAAAAATGGAGAATATAATGAGGTGCTTGGTTTTAACTTTAGTTTGAAAATACTATGAAAATCTGTAATTTGCAATTAGGAAAAGCAATGCCAGGAGTCTGGCGGAATCGATCATTCTCCTTGGCACAGCCCTGCTGAAGCCACACCTGGAGTGCTGAGTCCAGGTCTGAGCTATCCAGTACCAGGGAGACATGGACAAATGGGAGTGACTCCAGTGCAGGGCCATGAAAACGATAGAGGCCATGAAATGTGCAGCATAAGAGATGAGATTGAGAAAGCTTGTGCTGTTCATCTGGGAGTAGGGGCATGGGGTGGGGAGGATCCTATAGTGGGTATAAATACTGTGTGATAGGGAATGCAGAAAAGGGAGTCTGACTTCTCACTGGTGTCCGCTGACAGGACAGGAGGCAATGGCTACACACTGAAAACCAGATAATACACAAGACAAATCTTACAGTTTTGTTTGTTTGTCTTTGGTGGGGGTGAGGGGGTGATGCTGGCTTTTGGGTTTTTTTCTTATTGGTGAGGATGGTCAAGCACTGGCACAGGTTATCCAAGGAAGAGGTGGATTCTCCTCCTTGGAGATGCTCAAAATTCATCTGGATGTGATCCAGTTTAGCCTGCTCTAACTATAGCTCTGCTTGAACAGAGAGGTTAGATGATTTCAAGAGTCTTTTCCAAACTCAGCAATTCTGAGTGATATGGTCCAAAAGAAAATGACAGTGAACTTTGTTAGACTCAAGCCAGAATGAGTGTCTCCTTTGGTTTAATGCCTTTCTACCGCTTTGGTAAGTACTACCCACAAAAGTCTAGTTTGTGAAAGGACTTGAGGTCTATTGGAAAGTCAGTTTTGCTATCAAATGACTGTTCTGTGGTCCATGTTATATTTTAAGAAACTGGAATTCTTGAAAATGCATGTCTAATAAGAACACAACATTGTTCATTTATTTGAGCTAGAACAGGAACTTCTGTATGCCCAGGAAATGTGTAGTTTGTCAGTGGTCAGAACTGGTTAGTGAGATTTGTAGAGCAGGGGTTTGCATTGTCTTTAAAGGTAGGTGAACTGTCCATAGTATAAAGGAAGTAGTCAGTTTCTAGTGGGCTGTTTTAAGCCCCAAAGAGAATGGAGATAGAGACTAAAGATAATCTTAATGTCTCACCTGCTAATACTGCTACTTTACAGTTTGTGTGGTATTTGTCAGGGGTGGGTGTGTATAACTTCTTTTGTTATATGGCTTAGTCTACTTAGTTACCATCCTATGTGACTAAATCAACTGTTGTTCAGAGTGCAAAACAGGTGATGAAAAAGAGCTGCTTCAGTGGTAAAACAAATTGATTAGTGTTCACAATATGTCATACAGAAATAAATGATTTGTGGCTTGTGACTACTTTAAAAGGCTCTTTGTTGAAGAGTATACAAAAAAAAAAAGACAATATTGGTCTTAATTTAACCCATTCTGCACTACAAGCCCAAATGTCATATCTGGTTTTAGCTGTGTATTGAAAAAAATTATCCTGCACAAATGGGTGCTATTTATTTTATCATCATTCTGTATCACACATGTTTGTTGTCTTTGTGATGCATATCGATCTGTGTTGCACAGGAAATTTATTGCTAACTCAAAATGTTTTTCTAGAAGCAACAGAAGAAGTTTCATTGGACAGTCCGGAGAGGGATCCAATACTTTCACCAGAACCTACTCCTGCTGTCACTCCTGTAACACCTACCACATTAATAGCTCCCAGAATGGAATCGAAAAGTGTAACAGCCCCAGTGATTTTTGATAGAGCCAGAGAAGAGGTATGCTGTAAACTTCTAAACTATGGAAATGTTTCATTTGGCTTTTTAAGTTCTATCTTGTTTTAAAATGCCAGTTCCTAGATGTTGACATATGGCATTATACCTTGCTGTTTGTTTGCAAAAGAAGTTTAGTGTGAATTTGACTAATGAAAATACTGTAAGAATTCACCACTGAGGTGATTATGTATGAGATACGTAGTGTTAGGAGTAAGAAGTTCTATTACTGAAGAATAGATACTTTAAAAGTGTGTGTAGGAGAAAGCTGTGAACTTGATACAGAGGAAATGTTATTAATGTAAAATAGCTCTAACTAGCACGTTAGAGTTTCAAGTTGTATTTCTGAAGCTGTTCCCGACGGGCACATTGAACAAGCAGTTTTTAGCATTATCTTGCATGCTAACAAACAGCTGAGGGTAAATTGTAGTCTTAAGGTTGCTATTTACATTTGGTGTTCCAGTCAAAGCGTGGCCATTGCTGAATGCCATTCATTCTAGAGAGTTCTCTTACTAGACAGTGACTTTGCAAACAAGACCTACCTGTGACTCAATGATGCCTGGTTCCCCAGATACCATGTAATGGCATTTGGTTCTGATTTTGCCCCCTTCAGACCTGGTACTGTCCCTACTGCCATGATGTTCCTTAAGATCAATCTTTTTATCAAACTTGGGTACAGTACATGAAAGATTATGAAATTCTGCAAGAATAGAACTCAGACAAGTATCAGAAAATTTTTTATCTGTTGCTTTTCCTTTTCCAAGGTCTTCAGCTACAGATACTGTTAATGAAAAGGAGTGTCTGTTCTTTGATTACAGGCACATGGAAGCATTGCAAATGAGAGTTTTTGCAGGAGGTCTTAAAACTGAAATCACAGGACCATTTAGTTTGGAAAAGACATTTAGGATCATTGAGTCCCACTGTAAACTTAGCACTACCAAGTTCACCACAAGAACTTTGGTTGAAGTCACAGTCAGTGTTAGAAAGTATATTAACATTGGGGACTGGAAATGTTTCATAATCACACAAACACACTGACTTTTTCTCCTCCTTCCTCTATATCCTCATCCTTGTACCCATAGATAATATGGATGTCTGTTACCTTGTTAAATGTGGTATGTCTTTTTCCTAGATTGAAGAGGAAGCAAATGGAGATTTGTTTGATATAGAAATCAATGTGTCAGACCCAGAGAAAGTTGGTAAGTTCCTTGAGCCTAGAAATTCAGATTGTAGACTGTCTTATTCCTTGAAGACTATTCTGAGATTTTAGTATGATTTCCTCTTTAGTTTTCCTTTGGCAATTTTTAGTATCTAATTGGAAATCTATTTAATGTATTTTTTGGACTAAAAACTGTATGGCAGAACTGCACTGCCTTGCCTTGGGATAAGTGTTTTAATTTTCTTACAGGAGATGGCATGAATGCTTATATGGCATACAGAGTAACCACGAAGGTACGTAGTGCAACAAAAATTTGTCAATGTTTTGTAATGTAGCTGAGGTGGATCAGTAATTCACAATGATTTTGGTTTTTTTTAAGACATCACTTTCAATATTCCACAAAAATGAATTCTCTGTTAAAAGAAGATTCAGTGATTTTCTTGGCCTGCACAGCAAATTAGCAGCAAAATACATGCATATTGGTTATATTGTGCCTCCAGCTCCAGAAAAAAGTATTGTAGGTAAGTGCAGTTCCAATAAGATGACACTTAAGTACTGAATACAAATTACTCTTCTGCATAAATACTGCTTGCTTCTTTTCAGGTGGTCCAGATATTTTTTGTGTTCTGTATTTTCAAAACATTCATGTTAAATTGGAAAGATATGTAATGGCCTCTTCCTAATTCGGACTAGTGTTGATAATGAGGAGGGTATCTCTTAATGCATGGCCTTGTGTTTCTTATCTATGATTCTTTCTTTGCTGTTGCCCTTCAAGAGCTGGTTAGTCTACGAAAACAAGGACATTAAAAGAAAGTTTATTTTTAAGTTGAGCTGTTATCAGTTGCCTGCAATACATAGAGCTTCATACATACTCCAGATCTCTGATATATCTGTTTGTTTCTTTTGATCATGGGAAATGCAAAACCTCTCATAAAAATTTTGCAAGGTTCTAATGCAAAAAATGACTTTTGACTTAAAGGATCAGATCCTTTCTCCATGAGCTAAGAAGCATGCCTGGTGCATTAAAACAATCTTCAGTTTTGTGATCTCTAAATAGAAGAGGTTCTTTCAAAATAAGTTAATATTTAAAACAGTAAAGCCTGTTAAAGACTTTTGTGTTACTCATATAAATAAGTGATTTGAATCTAGAATATTGTTTGATATGTAGGCGATGGAGGACTTCTTTTCAGTAGTTTAGTCTGTATAAGATAAGATTGCAAGATTTTAAGATAATCAGAGCAGCAGTTTTTCATGTAGGTAGGACTAGGCAGATTGAGTAGATGTAGGCAGCAGGAGGCTTGAAAAATTCATGATTTTACTTCTGTGGAAAAGCACTGTGTTTTTAAGCCTGTGAGACTGAAAATTTGACCTGAATTTTCGGTTGTTCTTGAAAGTTATGTGTAATTCTGTAATAATCAGGTTTTACTGTAACAAATATAAGTTTAATTCCAAATGCTAACAGGGCTTATGGAAATGGAATGAGGTTTCTGATCATGTCCTTTGGATGATACAACATTTAAGGCATTTATGACAGCATGCATTTTCATGGAAATGTAGTGTTTGCATCACAGTCAAATTCAGTTTAGACTGGATTTCAGCTACCACTTGAACAAAACCAGCATAAAAATAGATACACCTGGAAGATGGTAAAATGGCAGGGCATAGTGCAGTGCAAGCAAGCACTGGTTGGTGCTTCAAAACCTTGTGTAGAGAATTTAAGCTACAGGTAGGTTGGGAAAACTCAGACTCTGGAGAATATCTTCAAAAGAGCGTGAAACTCCCTCTTTAAAGTTGAACTTCACAGGTGTTACTTAATTCTAAGCATGTAGCCTGTACATTGCCATTTCTGGAGAAAAGGAGTTCATTCTGGTCTGTTTTGAAAAAATGTATCTTAAAGCGGAGAAACAAAGCAGCTGAAAGTAAGATGATGGTTATGTAGTAGTGTGTCTCTTGTTGACAGGGTGACTAAATTACAATAGAATTTCTAGGTACTTTTTGTCTCCTAAAAAAGGCAAAAACTCCAGAAACTTCTCTCCGAATTCAGTACTAGGGATGCCTCATAGGACTCTTTGCTCTTTACCTCAAACTTGCGGCTGTTCAATTAGACTAAAGCCAAAAAATCCCGCCTGAGCTATTAAGTAGAAAAGGGACAGAACAAAAGATTTTATCACTTTTGTGAGGTGCTTAGCAGGTACAAGGACCTCTTGCCCTGGCACGGCTTTTCTCTGTAAAGAGTTTGTTACTTTGTTTCTTATTAAACCTCTTTTCTGTTTCAAACATTACTACAAGAGCCATCCTGCTCATTTTGAAGCCATCTGGGTAGCTGGGCTATCCCGGGTATGAAGAGATCGTTCTGAGCTCACAAGATCCAGCTCAGGGTGACACCCTTCATGTTTATGTTTAAAGTCTTAATACATAATGTCATACATTCAGTGTGATGCAGTGTGTGTTGTAAAAAAGTCCCTGGTCTATTCATTCTGTTGCACTGTCGGTAACACCTGGAATTTTAACCTCCAGTTTTATTGTGGTGGTGAGTGGTAGGGGCTGGAATTTTAGTTCTTAGCTACAAATTCAAGTCCATCAATTACTGACTGTGGAACAAAAGGATAAGAATAAGTCAATTGTGAACTGGAATTGGACATTCATTAAGGTACCTCACTACTTACATAAATGTCTGTGAAAATCACGTTTTAATTTTTAAATAAACTAATCTGTTATGTCATGGATCTTTTCTTGCAAAGGGTTAGAAGAGTGCTTGGTCTACAGAAACAGTCTTTGCACTTGCATTTAAATAAGCTTGTATTAGCAGAGAAGTAATGTGGCAATATATTTAGAAATAACTATCATTGTTACAGGGTGGGAATTCCTTTGTGTGGGTCATTCAGTATATCAGCCATTTGTTTGTGTATTTGGTTTTTCCCTATGAACTTCTGTTCAAAGGTCATCTATGACGGCTCTTTTGTATTAAGCCACAAGATTTCTTTCTTTGTGCTGTAAAATATTATTGTATAATAATACTGTAATGTAAAAGGATGAGGCATGTGAATTACCTCAACTTCTCTTGAATACTTTAATCACTTGTATTTGAAGACATACTCAATTTTACTGACAAATTTATGGATTTAGTTACATTACGCTGTGTAGAATACTTCTGGAAAAAAATCTTTATCAGAGTTGTTTCCATCATGTTGCAGAGGAGGGAATAGCTAAGACTTCACTGAGAGGTTAAGGGTTCCTTCTTGTTCCTGTAAGGCTTTGCTGCTTGTCTCCTCCAGGGGTTACTCCAGGGAAACTTCTAAGTCCAGAAGGGAGATTGGGTGAGGAACTTAGGGAACTGTTGACCTGGCAGATCAGTGAGTTCATAGTCAGAATCTCAAAACCTTTAGCCGAAGAAACACAAAAGTAACAGATAAGAAATATACTACAGCTAGAAATCAGGCATCTGGACTGTATAATAAAATACCTTTTCTGTATTTTAGGAAATAAGAATAATTATTGATGTTCAGTGTTTCATGGGGTTTTTTATGGGTCTCAGGTTGCTAAACTACAGGTTTAGATCTTTAGTATGAGAAATTGTGACTTCAGCTGACTGTTTTAGAGTTCTTCTATTGCTGAGGTTGAATCTATTTCCAATACCATGATACAGCAATAACTGGTTGCCACTCTTGTCTTGGTCAGAGGAAGCACTATAAGGCTACATACATTTTATTCTGCTGATTTTATTCTCCATGCAGTTCAGTTCAGAATTTTCAGAACTTGTTAGTTAGCATTAGTTAATTAAAAAACTATTGGTTTTAGAACTTAAAAGAAAAAATAGTAGAATTAAAATAATGATAATAAGCTTACTAGTGAATAGGTTTATAATTTGAGGACATTTTTGTATTCTGCTTTATATGGATAACTGTTTCCTTTTTCTGGATGTGAGTTGCCAGTAAGACTCTGATCAGCATTTATATTGTTTTCATAAATGCAAGTTAATCTAGTTTTGCTTACCTATTAGTTGCAATTAATATGTTACAGGAAATTGAGTATTTCACAGAGCTACATCCACAAAACCATGCAGCGTGAAGTTGATTTTTTTAATGTTCCTGTGTAGTGTTTTTCACTGTAGCTTGATTTAAATATGTAAACTTAGGTGAGCCTTATATTCTAATCACATCAGTTATGTTAATGATTTATATCTGATAAAATCAATATGATGCTATTTCCTTTGAGGCATGACCAAGGTTAAAGTAGGCAAAGAAGATTCTTCATCTACTGAATTTGTAGAGAAAAGAAGAGCAGCTCTAGAAAGGTAATGTGTGTATCTAACTAAAATTTATTTAGATTCAGAATTACTTGTACTATACCATATGGTTTCTGTAATTGCAATGCTGGTGATCTGTACTCAAATGAACTCTGGAGACTGTATACCACTGTCAAATTTTTGTGTAGAAATTGAATCATTCCCATTAATAACAGCAATAGTAGCCCTATTCATAAAAATTATTATAGCTGACTTGTTTCAGGCTTAAAATTAAGATTGTAGAGGTTCAGTAAATAAAACTACCATTACCAGCTTCTGTAGACATTTTGGGTTGAAGGAATTAAGACACTTACGGCAATGTACTTGTTCCATAGCAAATCAGCTGTTGGGCAGGAAGGTGGGTGAAGTGACCTTTAATCACCTGAAAGTAAAATGGGCTTCTGATGATGTGCATTGGTGACATTGATGGGACTTGCTGAGTTTTGGCATAAGAGATACTGGATCTCTGTCACCCAGCACTGATATACAGCTGATACTGTCCGAGTATCTTTGTCAGGGAAGGGTCCTATCCCTGTTATACTGCCACGTTAACCTTAACTTGTACTTCATATGGAATATAGAACAAGGCAAAAATGTTGAGCAATCGAATGTGTGAAATAGTTTTACTGCAGTCCTTACCTTCTTTAGGAAAAAACAGATGAGGATCTGGTGGTTGTACCTAATGGAGAATGGATAAAAATTACACTTGATGTCTAAGCAGAAGTGAAGAAAAGAAAAGGAAAAAGTTACATTGAATTTTACTTGTGTGTGTATGAGTATTTTAGAACTAAATGGATTGAAGACTGTTCAGCATATAAATAGTTTATAGCTAGACCATAATCAACTAACTTGTCCAAGATTTCCTATAATTCTAAAATAAATCAGCTGGAATTACCTGTAACAAAAAGCCTGTCTACCGCAGTGTACACAAATGTTTAAACAACTTCATTTTTTCTGGCATAAACTGGTAAATAAAAGAGTAGGTCTTCTGTTTAAAATAAGAAGTATATTATTTTACCATGGTGCAACCTACAGATATGGCAGGCCTCACCTTAAGGAGCTTCTGGTGTGAAAAAACTGTTGTGAAACATGCCTTTAGTATGTTATATTGTGGTATGGAGTGCATGCCACTGCATTATGTTCAGCCAGGCACATTACATCTGTTCTGTTACCTGATATTTTAATTTTTAAAATCACAGGTATCTACAACGAACAGTAAAGCACCCAACCTTGCTACAGGATCCAGATTTGAGACAATTCTTGGAAAGTTCTGAGGTATTTATGTTCTTCTAACTTCTCTTATTTATTTCTAGATATTGTAACCTGCCAAGCATTATATTCACTTTGTATTGAGACCTAAGCCCCTAAATTACTATGGAATCCAATTGGACCATACCCTACATGGGCTAGAATGGCAGAATCTACTTAGGTTATGGTGTATATCAACTTCTCAAGCGAGTTGGTCTTTTCAGTTCTGATGTTACTGCTTCTTAAGTGAGATCTAAAATTAAACTGGTTTGGAAGCAGCTCTCTTGCCTCTAGGAAATCAGACTGAGGCATATTGGTAGGATAATATGAAAATGCTGGCAGTGCTGCTGGCTAGGCTAGGTATTTTGTGAATAAGGATTTCAGTCACCTGTACTGTTAATCTGGTACCTTTCACAATATTAAGTATATTGTTAAAGATACAATGTATCTCTTTATAAATGTGCATCGTGGTTTCACTCTAATACTGAGCTGTGTTTTGGCTAATGTCAGTATTTTAGTTATACTAATAAGTCACAGAGGCCTCCCTACTGACAAAAGCGTCAATAGATAACTTACAGTGGGTTTGTCAATGCTGCTGACAGACAAAACATCACATGAAGGGTAAATGGTCTGACATAGGGGCCACCTTGTATAGCATATTCAATCTAGCCTGAAAAATAATATCAATTAAATTTAAAGTTTGTTAATTTAACTCTGAGGGTTTCTCAGTACCTAAGCAGATAACATGTTCTCTTGATACTTGAGGTATGTTTATAGCTTTATATTGAAAAGCAAAAAGTCATCAGCCTTTTATTATCAGCATGTCTTGCATTACAATTAAACGTGTAACAGAATTTCCTTTGTCTAACTTGTTTTAAATCTAAGCTTTTCTGTTCCTGTAGTGGCAGTTTGTTCATTGTAGCATATAGGTGGCCATTTCGGACATTTGGCTAGTTCATAACAGCTTTGGACAAGTGGTTTGTTTGTTCCATTTAAATGTAAAAATGTAGAAGAAAAGTAAATAGTCTATAGTTTTAAGTTTTCCTCTTGAGAATGTAGAAGTAGTAAATTTGAGAAATTAGATTCCACTATATTGAAACACATAGGAGTAAAGAAAACACTATATCCTTTTCTTTCCCCCTTGTGCCCAGTTAAACCTCCATCCTTTTAACCAGTCTCTTTGCCCTTATTTGTCATTCAATTCCAGCTGCCGAGAGCAGTTAACACCCAGGCTCTGAGTGGAGCAGGAATATTGAGAATGGTGAACAAGGCTGCCGACGCTGTCAACAAAATGACAATCAAGATGAATGAATCGGATGCAGTAAGAGCTGATTTTTCGGCTTGAATAATGAGATGAATTAATGAGCCTCAACAATTGCATTTTAAAGCTGTAGAAGTAGAAAATGGGTTATTAATTTCCTTATTGGCTTGAATTCTTAGCTGTATCAGTTGACCACCCTGGAAGTACCTGGATAATTTGCTTCTTTAGAACCAGAAATGTTGTTGGTAATCTAATTTGTAATGCTTGACTCTTTCATCTTTTGTCAGTGGTTTGAAGAAAAACAGCAGCAATTTGAGAATCTGGATCAGCAACTTAGGAAGCTTCATGCCAGTGTTGAAGCATTAGTCTGCCACAGAAAAGGTAACTTTACTTGTACATGAACCTTAGGAAATGGTGAGGAAACGAACTTAGCATGTCAGAGCTCTTAACTAAAATAGTTTCACAATGTATTTTAGTGCAAAAATTTTCTAATTGTATCTTTTATTTTAAACTGCTCTAGTATTTTTGTATAACTGTCTTTAATTTTAAATTCAACCAAAGTATCTGTCATTCCTAGAGTCACTATAATGATCTAGCAAATTTTTATCCCTTGCACAGTTTCCTTATCACACCTAGGAAGTGATTCTACTGGAGTAGGCACCCATAAATTTATCTTTGGGTATTATGGCAAGAGTAATTTCTTTCTGAACAAAAAGTGGCTGCGTAAATCCATTTAAACATCTTTTGGTTCAGTATTGATTTGTTAACTGAGTTTAAACAGGAATTTACACGGGAATTTTGTATTCTTAATTTAGTCTACATAATGATATACCCTCAAGCTGCTGTTAAAGTAAACTTTTCTGGGAAAATAAGTAGTCACAGAATATCAGCTTTTTGCTTGCTTCTTTTAGATTTAAGCAAAACTTGCAGGTGTATATTGGAATAACCTGTGCTCTTTGTCAGAGATGGATTTCCATCAGATTATTAAAAAAAACCCAAACATAATAAAAACCAAACCAGACAAAACCCCAAACAAACCACAATTTTGAATTTGTAGCTCAAGAAGACTTAAGCGTGCTTACTGACAATATTGTAGTATATTAAAATATGGTGTCACCTTTGAGCATTTCCAAAAGTACTTGAAAATGCCATAAATTTATTTCTTGTAATTCTTTACTCTCTGCAGTAAAAATATCTTTAACCACTTATCCTCAAGGCTAAGGAGTATTTAAGAAGTAATGGAAAATGGAAATCTTTATTTACGGTTGATTTGACACCTTATAGATTTGAAGAAGTGTTGGTTCATTGGGTTTTTTCTAAGAATTGTGTTTAAATTGTAAAGGTTTTAAATATCTGAACACAGTTTCCTTCTGCAATCACTTCTAGTGTTCTGATCGTGCCACAGGAGCAGGAAAGTTGCAAACTAACCTGAAGTAATTTGGACCAAACATTTGTTCAAAGGTCCTTCATGGAACTAAACTTTGAACAGGATTACTCACAGGGATTTGAGACAATTGCACCAGTATTTGTTAATAAATAAGCTCAAAACTTCACTTTTACAGATGCTGATATGCGAGCTTTGGTTGGGTTTTTTTTAAGGCATATCAGAATGTGACAATACATTACAGTATAAAGGTTACTTAAAGTCAATAAAACAGCCCAACAGAATAAATTCCACTGATGGGAGTGGTGATTTTTATGAAAGGGTTGGTTTTGTTTCCACAACGAATTAAATGGAAAAAATGTGCTGTAAACCTGTTATTATTGTTCTGAAAATTTGCTCTGTAGGTGACTTTGCTTTTGTTTTGTGGGTTTGCATTTTCTCTGAAGTAGGCAACTGGATAATACTGAAGTGACTTTTTTTTTCATGTCTTTTGCTGAATAGAGTAAGCATGACATTAAGAGGCTTGGCAAAGCATTTACTGATTGAGAGTTAGTTTTTTTGCACAGGAGTCTTTCTCCTAAATGTGGTTTCATTGTGATGTCCTTGTGTATCTTACTGTGATCTTTACCTTCTTTCCAATTGGTGAAGTTAAGCCTCTGCTCTACTGATGCGTGCTGCAGTGTAATATAATGAATTAACTAAATCATGCTGAACATTACTCCTGTGTTTCAGAGCTTTCAGCCAACACCGCTGCCTTTGCTAAAAGTGCTGCCATGTTAGGTAACTCGGAGGACCACACTGCTCTATCTAGAGCTTTGTCTCAGCTTGCAGAGGTTGAGGAGAAGATAGATCAGTTGCATCAAGAACAAGCTTTTGCTGATTTCTATGTGTTCTCAGAACTGCTTGGTGATTACATTCGTCTGATTGCTGCAGTAAAAGTGAGTACTGCTACGAAAAATACTGATTTAGTATTTAAAGTCACATTCCTCAGCTTATAGGTTTAGGATAAATGAATATGTGCATTTGCTCATGTAACACAATTAAGTTTTTGCCTGATGTTCTAGCAGGGTAAAGTGAAATCATTCATTAGTTATTCCAATGATAAAAGTGGCTGTGATCAAAAATGTGAATGTACTGGTAAGATCCAGAGAAAATGCAAATCTATTTTGAACAATACTGATTGTGTACAGTATTTGGGGATATTGTACTCTACCGTGTCTAAGCATACTGCACCTCTTTATTTCAGAGTACTTACTGTTACAGTAAGCATACATAAATGTGGAAGAACATAATTTGGTATTCTATATTTAGTAGATAGCCAGTAATGCCTTTAAATAAGAAAAAAAACTCAATTTGTGGAGCTACATCTCATTAAAGAAAATACTCCATTTAAGTGTAAGCTATGCTGCACAGCTTGATAAGACATGAGAACAGGTATTTGTGAATTCTGTCCAGAAATGCCTTTGAACTTGCCAGGTTGTTGGAAGCATGTATTTTTCTTTTGACTTTGTTTCTCTTTCGTTTTTTCTTTTTTTTTTTTTTTTTTATTTAGTGATACGTGTACTTTACTTCTGCTGCCTTAGTCCATTGCTAACATAAACATGTTGCTGAAAATGCATGTAATCCATATACATGAACAGTTTGCTAGTATCTGCATTTAGAGAATTGTCTACATAATAGAGCACTTCATAGTGGTTTTGATAAAATGAGGGGCATAAAATGATTTGGAGCACTGAAGTGTCTGCTCTGAAAAGGGTTCTTGAATAGCTTGTCATTTGTGGAAGGTATTGAACCGTGCAAGCATGATATCAAGTGATCTGCAATACGTGGTAGACACACTAAGGTTTCATTGAGTATACTACATGTTCCAGCTTTATCCTAGAATGATTTTTTCCTACTGGGAATTTAGATAGCTCTAACAATTCCAGTTGCTTAGTAAGTTTGTCTGTTTTCACAGGGTGTGTTTGACCATCGAATGAAATGCTGGCAGAAGTGGCAAGATGCTCAGGTCACTTTACAAAAAAAACGTGAAGCTGAAGCAAAGCTCCAACTTGCCAACAAACCTGATAAATTACAGCAAGCTAAAGATGAGATAAAAGAGGTAATGTTATCAAACATTATTTTGGAGGTCAGACTTTCTGCATTCCCTCATTCATTCTGCATTAATGCTGCTTTATACCATTTTTGTTTACAAATCACTTACTTGCTGTTTCCCATATTTACTGAAATTTTTTAAAGGAATTTACTGAAAACACTAAATGTGTCCAATTTTTACTCATTGTAAGATCTGTAAGACAGTTAATACTGTCTCTACAGAGTCTGGGACATGGGAGGGAGGGAACATGGACAAGTTAATGCTTTTAACTGCTAACAGTCACTTGGATAGGGAGAGGAGCGTCTCTTGGTTTCTAAAGCTAGGATGACTTGGGTAAATCCAGCAAAGACAACTAATAGAGAGCTATTCCCATGTTTTGCTTAAATATGCAGCTTTTCTACCCATATATATGTGCATGTATATATGGTGTAATTTCAGTAAAAATAAATCTAACATGTTGAAGTGTCATAATTTATACACTTTTTCTGTCATGCTTCACTAAGGAAATTGAAGAGGTAGGACAACTTAATTATTTAACACTAATGAATTCTGAGTGTGCTCTAGTGCTCTCCCATTAAATAATGGAAGAATGTTATTGCAGATTTCAAGCTCTTTTACACGGTTGCTTTGTTTGGCTTCCTCATTGGTCACTAACCACATGCTCCTTTGTTCTTTTTGCCCTTTGATATATTTCACATATTTAAATTACTCATTAACTTGATTTTCTTTTCCTCAGAAAAGTCCTTTGTTTACTGAGAAAACCTACAATTACTCTTGTGTGACCACATTCTTGTGGATTGCCTCTTCTGATGTCACCATGCACAATAAATTTCTTGATTACTGGTAGTAGTGGGAAATAGCGGTCCTTTCCCAGTCCCAATATAAAAGTAATTGCTTTTTCCTGAAGGAATTATTTTTCCTTCATTATTGGATAATTAGAGAACGTTTTTAGTAAACTCACAGTTAAAGTGTGCCAATTGAAAGTTCTCACTGCCGCTGAAATGTGTTCAGTTGCTGAATTCTGTAATAGTGGACCCTCTGCCAGAGGAATTGCAAAGTGGAAGCCTAAGCAGCTTGAGCATCATCCATGACTTGGTTGGTTTTTGTGGATAAAGGGACAAAGGACAGCCCTAGATATACCTTATTGAATGAGAAAATTCTCCTTGTCAGATACTACAAAATGGCAAACTGTTACCCAGTGATAATTCATATAGGACCTGAGATTTGGGGATGATGAAACTGAAAGTCTTCAGTCTGATCTTCCATGTAGAAGATACTATTATGATTTACTAAAAAGCCTTGTAATGTATATGTAAAAGGACAGTCAGGGAACTGTGAATACATATATACTAAGAATATAAATATGGAGGCGGTTATTGGAACGTAAATGATGTTTCTTTCATACCAGTAGAAACTTAACGCTGCATCACAAAATGCTTTTGTGAAATAACCAGTACCGCTGCATTACTTGCTTACAGCAAGATACTACACTGAAGCATATTGTTTCCCTGCCGCTTTTTTGATGAAGATAAATGTTACTGAATGTATTTGTTCTCAGTTAATATGTTGAGATGAACGGATACAGTTGCATTTCAAAGAACTGCTAGCCTGCTGTAGGCTCTCACTTTATCTACACAACTTGCTTAAATTTAACAATGTAATAACAATCTAACAATGTAGATGCTGATAATCCCTTCTTGTCTAGCTGGATGTCTTTTCACAGAAACTAAGGAGAAACAATCTGGTGTCATATATTGTTACATTAATGCAATGCTCTCGATATGGCACAACCCCATAAGAAACATCTCCTCCTCTGAATTTTCCTCTAGAGATCTTCTTACCTGCAGTAATGTTCCTACTCCAGCTTTCTGTGAAAAAAGTTGCCACTGAAAAAGAAGGCTTTGGAAAGCAGATAAGCACATCCTCAGTACCTTGTCATTTGCAAGATAATTATGATAGTGAAATACTTGACCAGAGGTAGAGGTGGAGGTTTACTCATGTCTTCTGGAATTAGGAGAGTATGCGGAACTAACTTGAGACTCTTCCAAGCTTGATTGGACAGGTTTAGGTTCCTTTGAAGTTTGTAAAGGGAATAATAACTAAAGCCTTTGCGATCCATTTTGTTTTCTAAAAAATATATTTTTTTAATGTTGTTAAATGTTCTTAATACCAGTACTAAGATATTTTTACAATTTACCTACAGATAGCATTGCCTTAAAGATACCTTTGTTGTAACTGATCTGATGACATCCTATAACACAAATTTGAAACTGTTATTGTAAGATTCTTTTTTAATAGGCCAAAAAAATCAAATAGGTCCTTTTAGCTCTTAAGTGACTATCAATGTGCTAAAAATGATCAGATACAGGTAGACTGAATGGACAACACAAAATCTTATCTCTCTATGTCTTTCCTTTGCCAGTGGGAGACAAAAGTTCAGCAAGGGGAAAAAGATTTTGAACAGATCTCCAAAACCATTCGCAAGGAAGTGGGAAGATTTGAGGCATGTATAATTTTGTCCAAGTAAATGACAGTTCTACTGTAGATAATATTGACATTACAAATAAAATCTGTTAAGAAGTTAATATGCCATAATTTATTTATTAACAGAAGGAACGAGTGAAAGACTTTAAAACTGTTATTATCGAGTACTTAGAGTCATTAGTGCAAACACAACAGCAGGTAAGATAAATTTTAAGCTTTGTTCAAGTTAATAAATAATACATTCCGTAGTAGTTCAGTTAGAAAAAGATAGGCTTTAAGCACAGCAGTTTCTGAAACATAAAGAGCTACTAGTCTGTACTGTATTGGCAAATGACATGATGATTGCAGTTTCCCAGCCCATGCAGAACTGTAATTCAGAGAAGCAATGGAGAAGTTCCCTTAGGGATATGGGCAAGCAGAGGGTCTTGTCATCTTCTCAAACTGAATTAGTACTTTCAGTTAGAGATTGGAGTAAACTGTAATCAGTATGGACTTATAACTCTACTGGAGAGTCTTGGATTCTTAAATGTTTATTGCTCTTTTTAAAAAGTTATATTATTATAACTTTATAAAAGTTATATTAAAAGAATATTATTGAATACTGGAAGGCTTTAAAACAGTTTTCAGTATCCGAGAAGTAAGCCTTGTTACTAGAAAAAGTCTGGGCTCTTTCTTCTGCTCATGGCAGGAATAGAACTCTCCAGCTTTGTTTAATTTAAAAACCCTAAAAAACAATATCATTAGTGGTAAGAAGGAGTGACTGATCTTTAAAAAAAATTTGTATCATTTTATTCTATAACATCGTGTTCAACATGTGGCAAAATATCTGTAGCTATGAACAGATTTGTGTATTTATTAGTTGTGTTTTTTCTTGCACTATGTAAAAATATTAATGAATAAGTACCTATGTTCTTACTTTGTCTTGTGGAGTCAAGTTTACTGATAGATGAAGTAGGTATGCATTGTGTTTTCCAACATTTAGTACTTAATGAGTGTTTTTCCCTTCTCTTCAAGCTAATAAAATACTGGGAGGCATTCCTACCTGAAGCCAAAGCCATTGCCTAAAAGAAGAATATTCCAAATGACAAGACACTCTGGATGTTTGTCCTGGATAAAACTAAATTCCACAGTGAAATTACTTTAAATCATCCAAATAAACCACTATATATTTTATGAATTAACATGTGGCTTTTTTTATATACCACAGCATTTTATTAACAAGCTGCATGTCCTGACCCTCTTTGAAGTGGACTGTGGCATGATGTTCTGCAATACATTGCTGAATTGAACACTATTGTGTCTTAATACTTGCACTAAAATGTGCACTGTAAGGCCAGAAAGCTGATATTTTTGTTCTCTACAACACAATGTTCTGTAGTATGTTTACCTGATCTTTATGAAACAAATTTAATTGCATTGATTATTGTTCACTTAAACATTCCTGTACAAAGTCATGTTTTTGTGATTACAATAATAAAGGGGATGTACCTTGTGAAACATTAAACACTCTGGGCTCGTGTCTGTATATGCTTACTGGTGTTCCTAGGAGTGATATTTAGAAGAAAGTAACATGTATCCAGGGCAAACCGAGCATTTAGCAAAGAGTGCCAGAGATGGTATTAAAGATCCACAATTATCTGTGGAAAACTGTTCTGTTTCTTAATTCTGAATCTCTTCATTACAGGCTCTTTTCACTAGAAGTTATCACTGCCTTGGCAAAGTCTACTGTGTTAGTACTCATAGGGTCAAAAGACACGCTTGGGCAACAGGCAGATGTAAACTGACATCTCCTTCAAGTGTTTACAAAGCTTCTGCAGAGTTAAAATCACGTGCATGGTCAAATGCTCATGTCCTACTGGACTGACACGTTGCACCAGTTGTATTCAGTGGTCTTAGAATACAAAAATTAAAAAAAAAAATCCTGCAGTAATTCTGGTAATGGTTGAGGAAGAAAAATGGGTAATTCAGCTGAGTGCTTGTAAGAGCTAGTATTCTGTTTGGATTTGCTTGAGTAGAAAGTACATTTGAAGGGACTGGTTATACCTTTTGCAAGAAATCAGATCATGGAAACGTTTTTCTGAAATACACAATATTAACATAAGATGTGTTGTTCTGTCATTTTAATACATACTGAGCTTGTTGATGTATTAGTATTAATTAAAGGTATTACTGTTAACAAATTCTAGGCGAATATTAATCACATAAATAAACACGAGAAGCTCATGCTTTCAGCTAATCATAAGACTGTGGGATAAATCCATGAATTTGTATTGTTTGGGGTCAAATATAAAAAATCCCATAATACCATTTCTGAATAGAATGGAAACCTCCATTCAACTGGAAGGTCATACTCTATTTTTACAACAAAGTTAGTGTAAACTTGACAGGTTAGTGTTTGCTATTGTTTCTCTACATACCTCTCTTGACTCAGTATTATAGGAGTTTTCGAGGAAACCAGAACAGGAAAACCCCCACCAAAATTTATCAATCTTAAATCAAGCTTCTTTTAAAATGATTCAGTGCTAAAGCCTTAAGATAGTAATACCTTATGCATCAGTGTTCAGTCATTGATCTTAAAACTGCCTTTTGAAGAGCTCAAGTATGCAGGAGATTTATGATGAAGAAACTGATCTAGGCATAACATTCTGTTAAATGTTACAATGTTTTTAATGTTGGCTTGCTTGCTGCTAATTAAAATTGACCAACAGCTCAGTATTAAACTTCAGATATACACCGCTCACACTGAAAATGATATTTCCAGAACTAAAAGACTCAGTCTGGACATGCAGAGATCAAAATGGGTGAACATATCCTTTCACAATGTTTTTTCTATAAGTGGTTTGTCTAGCTTTCTTAGCTCTTGATCTCTTTTGGTTCTATCAGGGTTAGAATTCATCTGAATGATGGATCAGTTTTCTTCTCTTGTGACAAGAGAATAAGAAAGTCTGCTAGCAAGGATTAGTGTGGCTGTCCATACCAGTCAACTGAAAACAAGAATGAGTTGTGCAAGTTTTTTCTTAAAACCAGAAGCCTTTTGGGGAACAAAAGGATAATGGCATTTCTGGAGTTCACTGTCAGGCAGGGTTGCCTGCTAATACAAAAGATTCTAGGGGTTTTTTGCATCACAAGGTTAGCTTGAGCAAAATATCCAGATCAGCTGTCACATTTGGCTAGTATAAAACTCTTGTTTCAAGAAGCCATTAATGATCCTGAGAGTAGCTCAGTTGGTTGATAATGCCAAGGCTCTGGGTTCAAGTCCCAGATGGATGATTCATTTAAGGGTTGGACTGGATGATCTTTGTGGGTCCCTTTGAACTCAGAATATTGTGTGATCTGGAAATTTATTTTGCTTATATTCCCCTGCATTGTGAAGATTGGAGGTTTGGTTACTATCTTTCTCCATGCAGTTAACATCCATATTAGCAGATGTTTCTCACCCCAAGTGAATGAAGGTATTGCTGAACTCTTTCCTCGGTGGACCTCACTACTAGGTATTGTACTAAATTTAAGTGTGTATATCATTAAAACTACAAGCCAATCTACCACTGAACAGTCACAAGCATAAGCAAAAAGTAAATGCTTGCAAAATGATGAGCTGCATTTGGAATACTGTATGAAAGACAAGGTGCTACTGAATTCTATTTTACCTTTTACATTAAAATAGAATGCAGATATTTGCAACAAATTCTTCTATTCATCATGTCCATGGTCCTTTTAAAATTAAATATAAACAACATGAAGTGGCTCAAATTGAAGACATTGTTATTTCTTTTTTAAACTGATGTTCAGTGCACAGTAAGCCTGTAATTCTTTCATCACTGTCCCTTTTAAAACAGAGTCTTCTGCTTCCCTATCAATTATTCTTCTTCTACCTCTCCTAAGTTATTTCTCTCAGAAAGCCTCATATGGGATTATGTTTCATCATCTGTGGAGTTCATGCCCCAAATATGTCAGTTTCTTTCAAATTGTGGAGATGAGCTGCTGGCTGGTAGGTCCTGTGCAGTTAAGTGAACAGCCAACATCCACTAAAATAATGTGTACAGTGAAATGATTGTCTCAAGGAAAAACAAATAGAAGAAAAAACCCCTTTGGGGTTGTGTTTTTTTCTCTCCTTCCACTTTAGAGCAGAGCAAGCTATGTAATAATCTTAATTTGTGGCAAAATTTGAGTCCATTACAAACATGTGAGAAACTAAAGGCAATATCTTAACAGGATAGAAGCTGGATTTTCAGGTTGTTTAGGATGTTACTTGTTACCTGCTGAGAGGATTCTTCCTTTTTATTAAAATTCTTGTCTTCCATAGTTGAATCGATGCTAGTAATTGCAGAGGTAGTAACTTGCTAGTAATCTTTCGACTTTACTGGTGAAGTTATTCCTTCCTTTCCCCCTCCCCCATCCCAGATCAATGAGGAAATTATTAACAAAGGGGAGGGGTATAAAATAATCCAAATCTTTTTTCTCTCATTAAGAAAGAAGAGTACACAAAGCAGCGTAGGCAGGCCTGTCCTAGCAGGATATTTATATGCAAACTAAAGAAAAGAAATATGCAATGAAAATGGAAGGGCAAGAAAAGACTAGAGATAAACCGTGTATCTCTGGTTGAATTTTTTTATTTGACTTAAAATTAGTTTTGTAGCAATTGAAAAATTGACAGACTTAGGTTGTGATCTAATTAAGGACTTTTTTTGATCTGGCTTCTTGTTTTGATGTGTATTTTACTTATTACTTAGATTAGAATTTTTGTATGGGTTTCTTTGCCTACTTCTATTCTGGAAATGAGCCATTCAGAAAGTCTTGAATCATGAGAATTAGTGGAAAGTGATTCTTCAGATTTGCCTGTAATTATTCCTTTTTCTCTCCTCTGAATCATTCTAACATAATGGATGCTAAATTCCCCCTCCCTGTATAAGGAATTGCACAGTGATTATTTTGGGAAAAAAAAAAAAAAAGAATGGCCAGCAAAGGGGGGGATTGAGGATTCCTAGTTTCTGTAATTATGGAAGGTTAGGTAGAATCTGATGACAGGGAACAGTTACAGCTGGAGGGAGTATATTATTAATTAATTTCATATTCTGGATCAAGATAATCTAAGAATAAAACCCAAGATATTGATACCTGCAACAACACCCAGAACTGAAGACCAACACTTCCTAGAGTACTTTTGAGAGTCTGCTCAACAGATGAATTTGAAGACAGCCTATGTCACTGTTACCAGTAGAGTTCAACCATTTTACAGTTTTGATTTTAGGATTACTAACATAATTTTAATACATGTTACGCCAGTTCAAGTCAAGCTCCATTTGAAGTATATTCACCTTGCTTTGTGTTTTGTGGGAAGCATAGTAACATCTGTGCAGTTAACTTTCAAAGACCTGGATGGTTTTGAACGCATTTTGGTAGTATTCTATGAACTAATGTTTCTTAAATTTTGATCCTTAGTGTATTAGACAGAAAGACAATCCTTGGCCAGCCAGCCATGGGGAGAAATCCTTTTTTTCCCTTCACATGTAACTTTAAAGATTAGCCAACTAATGATGATACATTGTGTAAATTAAGTATTTAACATTCCAAAACATATTGATGTATTTGAATTCAGCTCAACATGTAATCTTCCTTGTTCCTCTTGGCTGATGCAGTCAAAAGTTCCATTATATTCTATTGAATTTGAAACCAGATTAATGTCTAAAACTTTTCTTTGTTAATAAGTTACATGATATTAAGGAGAAAAGTAGCTTTTTGAAATTACTCCTTATTAGGTTGCAAACAGCTATGAACAGTGCTCCTATGAAATTCTTCTACTGACTTCTCAGCATAAATGCATTATGGCACAAATGGTCTCCTAAGACTTAGCCCTCTGTTTTTTGTTGGAGGGTGGACAGAAACTAGGTCTAAAGACTAGATTCTTAACCAGGAAGTAACAGTAATGATAGCATGATAATTTTTATCTAGTGTGCCCATATTTACAGGAGTGATAAGACTACTGATATACAGCTAGTCTTTCCTTGGGATTATTGTAGTATCTTTATCAGAGGGTGCTTTGTGGGGAAGTGGGTACACACCTTTCAGTAAAAGGGCGTGGTGGAGAGCACACGGGGCTGGAAACATTGCTCTTGACACTAGTACCACAGAGCAGTGCTGGGACTGTCCTGCTGGTTGTCAGCACTTGAGGACACTGGCCCAGGAGCAGTGTTGCGCAGAAACAGATGCTTGAGGAATATCTGGCTTTGATTTCATGTAATTTTTAAAAAATTTTGGTTTGTGACTTCGCTTTAACTTAGCAAAGTAAAATAGTGTTAGTTTGCTTAAGTCTTCTTGGTTTAAATCAAATTATGTCTACTTTGTATTGCATCCTTCAAGTCACAGATCTTTGCTTAGAGCAAAATATCATTAAATTTACCTTTCAGTGAAATAAAGAGAAATTGAGGGAAAAGGAGCTTGTAATATTACCCTCTCCCTCCCCAGTGCTATTAATCCAGAGGAACCAAGTTAGTTTTCAAAAGAAATTTCAAAAAGCTGATAACATAAACCACAGACATCAGATAAATTTGTTTTCTGCCCATTTTTGAGATATGTTTTCATACTTGAATTTACTTATGAAGATGAAACCCTCTATGGTCGTGGATTTATCATGGTAGCTACTCTAAAAGATCAGTGAGAGTCTGAGGTTGTCTCAGGTAGTGCCCAAGACTCTCCAGACTCACAGCATGAGTTTTAAGATATGACCGCCTAATACACTGGCAGTTTGTTGACATTTTGCAGTTCTTCAAAATGGTTTGAAGCTTGGAGTTAGCAAATTTGTGTGAAGTCAAAGTATTTGCCTGTGCCAACAGCCTGCCTCCTAAATGCACTTGATATTACACCTTCTGTTTCTGCCTTGATTACTCTTTAAGCCATTAAAACAGCTGCTTATTTTGGAGTCTTGTTTCATTTCTCCAGTGGCGAGGAATCATCTACACTTCTCTGAAATGGTATGGTTTTCTCTGCTAAATAACAAAGTCAGGAGGTGGCTTCTTGGGAGCGCACATAACACAGGCAACTTTCCTGAGTGCCCTGTTTTTATTTCCCCACTTCTTAATTTCATGTCTGTTCACAACATGCACTACTAAAGGTGCTGCATTTGTTTATTGACTGACCTAGTCATAGCAGAAGGCTGTGCTGCCATTCAGTGGTCTTGGTAGGCTGCAGAGTTGAGTGGTAAGAAACTGTATGGGGTTTGGTGAGGGCAGATGTAGGGTCCTGCACGTGGGGAGGAATAACCCCAAGTAGCAGCACAGGCTGGGGCTGACCTGCTGGAGAGCAGCTCTGTGCAGAAGCACCTGAGAGTGTTCGTGGATCACAGGCTGATGGTGAGGCAGCAGTACCCTGGTGGCCAGGAGGGCCAGCATCGGGAAGAGTGTGGCCAGCAGGTGGAGCGAGCTCCGGTGGCACCACACGTGGAGTACTATGTTCAACTCTAGTCTTGGTACAAGAAAGACCTAGGTAAGAAAGGTACTACTGAAGAGGGTCTGGTGGAGGCCAAAGAGGCGATGAGGGATCTGGAGCATCTCTAGTGAGGAGAGGCTGTGGGAGCTCGGCCTGATTAGTCGGGAGAAGACTGAGTGCTGATCTCATTACTGCATACGAATACCTGGACGGTTGGTGCCAAGAGGATGGTGCCGGATTCTTTTCAGTAGTGCCCAATGATAGCATGAGGAGTAATGGCCTTAAACTACAACACAAGAAATTCCACCTCAGCCTGAGGAAGAACTTTGAACGGAGAGTGGCAGAGCACTGGGACAGGCTGCCCAGGGAGGCCTGGAGTCTTCCTCTCTCCCTCCCTGCAAACCCATCTGGATGTGTTCCTGTGTCACCTGCTCTAGGTGACCCTGCCTTGACATGGGGTTGGTCTTGGTGATCTCCAGAGGTCTCTTCCAACCCTAACGATTCTGTGATTCAGGTTGGAGCTGCGGTGTGAATTTAGGACTGAATAAATTCGTTCCTCTACAAGTTAATTTTTTTCACCTCCATTTTTTGTGTGCTCCGCAGCAGTGCTGCAGCTCTGGCTGAACCAGAAGCCGACGCTGTCGAGCACCGTTTGTTTTAAGCCACGTTTTTCCCAGAGGAAGCTTCTCCCGCCTCATCCCGGCAGCGCGAGCGAGCGCGGGCGGCGCGGCCGAGC